>JAVQKI010207016.1:0-12399 GCA_036025975.1 Nematalosa erebi
TGTAGTCAAAGAATAAGAGACCCGGAATACAATCATGTATCTATCAGCTAATTGAGATCAGATGACTCCGTGGCCTGACATTCTCACAGATGAATACTTAACATGAACACTGTGGCGGGCTGGGTTTAAATACAGTCCAAAGATTCTGCAAGATTAAGACAGATATGTAGGCATATCTGTAGAGGAATAAGAGCTGGCCAGCAAGAGGTAAGAGGGCTTACCTGTAGAAGACCACAGCTCCATCATCGCAGATGTACAGAGGCCACACGTTGAGGGTGGACACTTTAGGGTTCCAATCCAAGTCCTGGTGAATCTCCAACACCGAGATATCGCAAGGAAATGTCCCTCGACCCTAAAGGGTAATAAAGAATATGCTTCACACACTGCCTAAGACAAACTTGTATGGTACCAATGAGAGCAGACTGAGATTAGATTTTAAACACAGCAGAAAACCATCTCCATACCTTGGCAAACTCCAGGTTTTCAAGGGAAATACCACTCAATTCACTGAGCTGTAATACAATAATAGAGCAAAACATTAATGACCAACCAAACAATACATAAACGTCCAAGCAAACAACCATCTCGGTGGACTGCTCACTAACACCCTCAGGTGGTCAATTTTGGTCACATCATTTTAAACCCAGGAACAGTACAAAAGCAGTTTTCACATGCTGTTTCAGAATGAACAGCATTAGAGATCAAATTGCCCCTGAATGGTCTACATCTAGAAACAGTCCTGCACACACGCACAAGTAGATGCAGTTCTCCATTCACCTTTTCTTTGAGTTCCTCCACACTGCTGCTCTCCAGTACCACCTCCTGGAAGGGCTCCAGCTTCATCTGGGACGGCCTCCAGCGGCGAGTCAACACTGCCAGCTGCGACATGGATTTCATCCGCTCCGGTTCTGGGGCACAGGAAAAAAACAAAAAAAACAAACACCATTTTCAGAACCAATGGTATTAGCAATCCAATAAACAAAATAATACACAGAAAAATAAATAAATAAACAGCAACAACATTTTGCACAAATGCCTCTGGTTCTGAAGTACTACTTTGTATTAATACACCTCCCGAACCAGCCTACTCCATCTCTTTGCCTTTGTGTGACTGCAGAGACTTAAGCTGTATCAAAAAGTTCCTCAAATGTTCCTTCCGTTGAACCACCCAGACAAAAGGGCTACTGAAGGCATTTTCTTTTTACTCTCAAATCATTCAAACTTGGCCTTTACCATCAAGAACCTCAAGGAAAACCTCCCAGTTGCTGGAAATATTGATGTCTTCTTCATAGACATGGTAGTCCAAAAAAACCGTTCCAGGGTTTTTCCAGGTCTTCTTCCTGAGGCGAAATCTGACCACAGAGGAAGATGGTTCATTAGCATTCAGTGGCGGTTCCGGAGCATTTCAGTCATGAGTCAGTCATCCTTTCAAAAGGTTAGCGCTCTGACTCACACACACTAATGAAAATTCATGTGCAAAACCTACGTAAGAGATTTTATCTGGATATCTGGACTGTCACAGAGAATGTCTCGATTAAACAACTCATACTCCGGTTCCTCTCCCACCTCCCCTACCTTGCGCAGTAACGTCACGACAATCAAACGAACACTAGTTCATTCTAATCTCGGTCAATGAAAGGACTCAATTCTGAACTGTGTGACCGATTTTCCCTCCTGGCGTGGGGCTTAGGTGCGTGACTCACCTGTCGATGCTCAGGTCCAGCTTGCACTGGTCCTTCAGGAGAGGCTGGAGCTCCTCTTTGGACTGCCTAACAGTCATCCCCTTGGCAAAGACTGTGTCCACCAGGAACTTACAAGGCTGAGGGAGGGGACAGCAGTACGTCATAAATTATAATTATAAACATTAAGGTCAGCATGCCAGTTACTCATAACATATGATTGTGTGTGTGTGTGTGTGTGTGTGTGTGTGTGTGTGTGTGTGTGTGTAAAATGACTAGTGCGCTGTCATTTTGGATTTACCTCAGGGTCATTGACGAGCAGCTGATAAACCTTCACTCTGTACTCTCCTTTCTTCAAGGCTCTTCCTAAGCGAATGGTTATCTTGAACAAGACAAATATAGCAGTCATTAGTGCACAGACACGCTCCAAGAATCAGACGCAGACCTTCTCCAATTATGACTGCATGAGCCGACGCACTGGGAGGACTGACCTTGTTGTCGTCTGAGAAAGAGGAGAGCGTCTCGTTTAGCCGGACGCTCTCAAACTCCTGATTGTTGGCATAGACACGGAACACTTTGAACTGGGTGGACGTGACGCCCACAAAAGGCTCCAGGTTCTGCTTGAACGCTGACAGTGTGATTCTTTTGTCCACATGGACTAGTAGACCTGGTAGATCACAAGCAGAACATTCAGGGCCTAATTCAACTTTCATTAATAACTAGCAGATGCATTAAATATAATACAAAAACACTCCAATATCTGATGCTCTCTTCCACACTTGATCCACTAACCAAAAAAACTGACTTTATATAAAACTAGCATTTCAGCAGGTCTATCAATGATGCAAAATGAGATGCAAAATGTATCATTAATTCTCGAATCCAGTGTGGAAGGCCGCTGGGAATACTGCTGCTTTGGAAGATGAAGCGAGGGGACTCACATTTCTGGCCATCTCCCACACCGTCTTCCTGCGTGTAGGGCTCTGCCCTGAAGTAGAGGTACTGTGCCTCGGCTTTGCTCTTGCCATTCTCGTCGTACTCGCTGTCGGTGCCCGAGTCCTCCTCGGCCGTGTCCCACGTTTCCTTCTTGCCCTCGTGGGCCTTGGAGCGGCGGCTGCTGGTGATGCTGTGAGAGTCCAAGCCGTTGGCCAGCGGCAGCGGGCCGCTGCTGTCAGCGTTGCACAGCGTGTCGCTGCTGTGGCTCGAACTCAGGATGTCGCTGTCCACCGAGCTCGTGCTGCGGTCGTTGTTCATATCCGAGTCCGAGCGCTCCTCCAGTGGGAACGGGTTCTCCTGGTCCGAGGAGGAAGCGACAGCAGCGGCGGCGGTAGTTCCGCTGCCCCCGGCGCGCGGCCGGCTCTCCTGCGTTTGCTGTTGCTGCAGGGGCTGCTGGGTTGTTTGAGGAGGCGGAGCAGCAGCTGCTACAGGCTGTGAGGTGGAGGCTGACTCCGGCTCCTGGGCCGGGGAATCAATGTGCTCAAAGTCGCTGTGGTCGGAGCTCTTTTGGCTACCACTGCCTGTGCTAGCTAGACCCTGCTGTTGCTGCTGCTGTAAAGAAAGGTTCTTCAGCTTCTCTGTGCTTTCCTCGAGGATGGCCTCCACCGACTTCCTGCTGCCCTTGGCTCCCACCTCCAGAGAGTCCTCAGAGTCCCCGCCGCCACTGGGGGCGCCTGCCTTGGGGCAACTAGTTCTATTGGCCAGGGAGCCTGGCGACTGCTCAGGCAGGGAAACAAACAGTCGGATTGTGTTCCCGTGGCGGTCCAGCAGTTTCCACAAAAGGGAGTCAGTGAAAGTGACCTGGTGATCGGCAGAATCAGAGCTTTCCACGAACACCTGGGGGCAACAAAGCACTCAGTCAAGAGGAAACACGGGCACCCAGTTGCACAAATCTTGAAATCGTTTTGAAAATTGTATTTACTGGGACTAACCGGATTAAAACCTAATTCTGATGACATACAAGCACAGATGAAAACAGAGATGATGTACAATTTTTTTGAAGCTTCAATTTGAACATTGATGAATTTAACATTCTACATACTAGTAACCATCGATCTTGTGTTCATGTCTGTTCATGAAGAACTACAACCTCCTTTTCATTTCCCTAACTTAACGTCTACTTCTTTCAACAGTTCACACATCCAAAGCCCTGTTGCTACATGACAACAGAAAAGCACAATACTAAACTTATCATATTACATATAAACATCAGACATCTAGGCAGAAAGGCTAGCACGCACACACACACACACATCACACAAACATCACACACACATCACACAAACATCACACAAACATCACACAAACATCACACAAACATCCTGTAGCACAGGGCATGAAGGGCATTCAAAAGAGCTTTTACTGGAAGACACCCTCAACAACAGTGCTTATGGGAGACAGACAGGGGCCAAGATAAGGAAGGACACCTTGTTGCTCCTGAAGAAACCTTCTGCTTTCAGTGTCTTGCTGGGCACATAAAGGAGCCGAAGGTCATTATAGCAGCGCTCCAGGACCACACGCATGGTTTCTGCACAAAGCCCAGTGGCCTGCCAAACACACACACACACACAAAAACATGGTCACATGTAAGCATGGCACAGATTATCTACCCTTTAGGATAAGGTGAAGGCAAACAAACAGCTCAATACTCCACTTCATATTGTACCCCTGAGATTGAGCTGTACCTGCGCAATGAGTTGCTTGAACTCTGTGACCGTCTGGTTCAGGTAAGCCCTAACGCTCACAGGAGGGGCGATGGTCTCACTCTTCAGATCCACAACATGGACTTTCACCATGACCTCTACAGGTGCACACACACACACACAAACATACACATGTGTGTAAACACGACATCGGCTTACTCATAACCTGTAACGTGCAAGGCCGTTGTTAAGCCCATCCACAACCTTGGTTCTAGTTGAACTTTAACCCTACGGCTATGTGAAAGATCAAAGCATCTGAGAAAAGGAACACAGGTTGTACGTATAAGTTCAAAGAAAGACATACAACCAGCGGCAAAAACACTTCAACACAAAGGTCTTTCCCTGCTGCAAGATCATAGTCCCTGCTTCACTGAATAAATGATAATATAATAATAACAATAATTCACCAAGCACATTCATTTCAATAAGCTCACACCAATGAATTTGAACAAAAGCACTTACTTCCCTATTAATACACACAGATCCAGATTGGTTAAAAATACATATTCACAACCACACAACTACATGCTGGAATGTTCTCCCTAGGTAAGAATCACCTGAGCTGCAGGTGTGTGTGTTTCTGTAGTAGCGCTTACCTCCCGGCTTGTACGGCTGAAAGACCTGGTCGGGCCGCCGTGTCTCCAGCAGCAGGTCAAACATGTAGGAGGACTTGACCCCGCCGAGGAGCAGCCCCATGGGCATGTCCTCCTCGCCCTCATACGAGCGCTCCAGATACTCGTGGAACTCGTCGTACTTCACCAGACGACAGCAGTCCAGCGGAACCACGCCCTCCAAGTCCATGAGCTAGCAGACAAAACCCACACAGATTGACTGTTTGCTGATTTTAATGCCATGTTAGCACCAGTGGCTATTTTATGGCCATAGCAGACCCAGATCGAAATTAAGTGACCTGGGCCTCACCAATCAATTAAAACGAATGTTAGTCAATCATGCTACAGCTAGCGTTATTGATTGAGACCGAGAGGCTGATGGATGAAGAAGCTGGTCTTTCAAGGTACCCTGACACACCAAGGCCTCTGCTAAGACCAGCCCCACAGACTGTATACAAGTAAGCAAATAAGACTGTATAAATAAACAACTGTAGTGGGGAAAATGCTACAATGATGATCCCATGACCAAAGAGAGGACCGCACCTTGTATGCTATTTCTGTGGCTTCGCGGAGCGTTTTGTCTTTGTGCACTTCGAGCTTGTTCTCCATCATCATCATGTTCTTCACAGGATGCATGCAGAACAGCTTGATCTGACAGGAGGAGGAGAAGGAGGAAGTAGACAAGAGGCCGCATTGAGTATGGCCAAGTGAGAGAATCTAACATGACATCTGTTAGGAGAGAGCATTTTGTGCTCTGATATCAGAGTAGTGCTGGAGTGTCCTTCAGTGGCAGCAAGTATCTCTGAGTGTGTGTGTGTGTGCGGGTGTGTTCACCTTGCACGTGTTACGCTCAATCTCCCTCTGTCTCTTTTCTTGCTCCTCAAACTCCTTCTCTTTTTGGACAAGACGCTTTATGTGCTCGGGGAAATCTTCTACATCCAAGTACTCTGCAAAACACACAGACACAAACCACATTGAACACATCCAACATCAACCCTTTCAAAATATTAAAAAGTGTAAAAGATGGGGAGACTACTAAGTGCCCTTACTTGCATTCCTTGCAGGATCTTTCAATCTGTATATGAGCATATATGCATTTGTAGAGCTGCACAGGAGAGGGAGAGAGAGAGAGAGCGATAGAGAGAGAACAACATTAGCTCAATGTTATTTCTGTCTAAATGTTATCAGCTAGCACGGCATGTGCTTTACAGGAGGCATTCGTCTTCCAGGCTACAAGGGGGTCGGATGAAAAGACAGGGCTTTGTCAATGCTGCAATAATAAGCCCAATGTTCCCCTCCGAGAGAGAGACGTCAGTTGGCAACACCAAGAACAAGGTTTCTTTTGATCAAGACTTTGATTGTGGTTTGGTGATGCAATATCTCAACAGCTTTTATGCTCTCATTTATTTTTTTTTTTTTTATTTATTTAATTAAATTTTTTATTTATTACTTTTTTGGAAGAAAGGAATCTGTGACACTACACTAACAGTATCTTCAAAAGGATATTCCTCTTTTATGACAACAATAATAAGCAGTGGAACATTTAATTATAACTCCTGTAAACATCATTAATAAAGTATTCCGCTCCAGGTCACTGGTGATAAGTGTTCATCTGCACTGGCCTCGGTGCAGGGCTATTGCACTGACCTGGCAAAGGCGCTGGAGTAATAGCCTCTGCTCCCTGAGGACCCTCCATATGTCTTCCTGATGTCATCCTGTGTGATCTGCAAACAAACATGGGCGAGCCAGTCAAAACATGCACAGTCAGTCACCTCCCCAACATAATCTCATCTAAACTGGGCACCTAACAGTTGTGTGCTGGATTACCGGGCCCAATGTAAACAGACTGGACTCAAGCCAAACCCTTTTGTTCCTTTAACCAAAAGACCTATTGCTGCCATGCTGCCCTCCCTTCCCCCAGGCTACCCTTCACTGAAGGCTGCTTAAGGACTGACCTTGCTGACGTGCTGGTCGTTGAAGCTGTACCACTGGCCGTCACTGAAGGACTTGATGCAGGCGTAATAGTGTCCTCCCGCCGCACTCCCAGAGTGCACCATGACGGAGAACAGCTCAAAGGTCAGTGAACTCTGCAGAGCGAGAGAGGGGATGGGGAACAGAGGATTAGCTAGAAGACACCACCCAGGGATGGGGGATAAGAGCAAGGAAGAAGTGTTGAGTGGGTGGAAGGGAGAGGCTAGCTTTGTATAGACATGAAGCTTGTTTCACTAGTCTCCAGATATATAGAGATTTTAAAAAGCATACTGCTTTATACGTTTTGGCCTTCTGTTTACAGTTTGAGTTTTAATCACACTAAATAGACATTTTCTGAAGAACGAAGAGCTGGATTCTGTGGATCCATGTAAACAAGAACAATACATAGTCTTCAAAAGTATTTATTTAGGGGTCTTTGTTGCTGTTGTTGACAGGGCAGTAAAGATGAGAAAGGAAATGAGTGGGAGAGAGAGACTGGTTGAGATCAGGAAATGACCGCAGACCGGATTCGAGCCGGAGTCCCCATAGGCACTGGGTAAGACTGTCCTACACGATAATTTATCATCATTTTTTTTTTAACGATTAAAGATTATTTTTCCGATTAGTCGGCCAAAGTAATGACTCACTTTTTTATTAATTGAACAAATAATTTTGTGATTGGATATTATCTCCACAGTAAATGAATATCACAATGTACCAAAACAAAAAAATTAAAAGTTTGTCCAGAGCTCTTTTAATAAACATTCCTCGATTTGTCTCATTAGCATATCAATTTCATCATTGTATGTACAATAAGTGACACTCTTTTTTTTAGTTAGCATAATAAACTAGTAAACTGCTTATGAATCATCTGTAAAACACACAAGCCCATACACAGCACTCCTCTCCTCTCTCCCAACCATATCTCCTCCTATGATCATTGTCTCACTCACACATGACTGTAGGCTATAAATAAACAAAACAGGTTTCTGGCACATGTGGCCTTCACTATAACTTGCACAACAAGATATATAACTATGCGAACTGCGATTATTCTATTGACATTTTGAACGCATCAGGTCATGGTTTAAAGGGCCACTGTAGCTTTTTGACTCTTTCATTTAATGATCTGTGATATTACGATGCAATTGTTAGACACTGAATGCCTTTCGCCTTGACAATTTTTTGTTGTAAAGCTAATCTGTTGATCAGACTGGTGGCCAGTTGCGGGTGACATGTCACTTAAAGATTTTGTTATTAGAATAGAGGCTTACCTTTGGCTTCAGTACTCTCTCTGTGCTGCCAGCATTGTCCAGGCAGATGCCCTCGTCCACACCGTCGTCCGTGGAGAAGTCGTTACTCATCTGGTCGCTGTGGCAACTGCCTTCGTTTTCTGCCCCACTGTCGGTGCAGCTCTCCGTCTGGGGAGACTTCTGCAGCAGAGGATTGGGGAGGAGAGAGGCACAGCAAGGCTGAGACATACAACAGCAATGACTAGTCCTTTTCATCAATAATTAATACCCTTATGTACAGGAATAAACAACATTAGCACAAGACAGTCCACATTTGAAACTACTAACTAAGATTAAATTGAGATTTTAAAACGGCCCCTCACCTCATCCTCCACATCGATGAAGGGGCTCATGTCGAGCTCCTCGGGGAAGGTCATGCGATCGTTGAGCTTGATGCGGTGCATAGTGGTGTAGTCAAAATCAAAACGCTTCAGCTGCAGGGTCAGCAGGTAGGGAAAGTGCAGAAACCTCAGGCCCTGCAGATCACAGACAGACACACGAGTCAGGTGATGAGAGCTGCCCACAGGGCACAAAGCAGAGAACATTCCTGTGTCTGAACTTTTCCAAGTCATACAAAACATAAAGGGAAAGTCAACCGACAAGATAGTAGACACTGTTATACAAAACATCAGACTCACAACAGTGTGTTAGGGCACAAAACTAAGGCCACAGAATCAAGAGCCCACCACCACCACATAATGATCTACATTCACATTGTAAATAGCCCGACCAACATCTAAATTCTGGCACAGTTTCACAGAACATTAAGCCATGTGCCAGAGAGAGAGAGTTCCCTTTAAAAAGCTATTTTTAAAGCAGAGGGAAAGACCAATCCCCACTGGTAGAGCTCACCTTGCGGGCATCGCATTTCTTCTTGCAGCGCTCACAGAAGTACTGGTTGGGTCCATCCAGTGTCTCCGGCTGGATGAAGGCCTGCAGAGCCTCCTCCTGTGACACCACACAAAGGGACAACATTCATAAGTCAGAAACAATGCAATCCCAATAAGCCACAGCCTGGAACAAAACCACCTAAGCTAGCGAAAAGACACTGCCCTGAAGCAGTGTGTGAAGTCATTTGACTTCTGAGCAGTAAAACTCTGAGCTGCACCACATGAGTCTGGGTAGGGTAGGGTAGGGTAGTGTAGGGTTCTAACTCACCACACTGCCGAAGGCCTGGCTGGACCCAAACGGCCGGATGACGAGAGGAATGTCCAGGTACGTGTCGATCCGCCAGCTCTCGTAGCCACACTCCAGACAGCGCACATAGTCCTTCAGCTTGCCCTGATACAGCTGGTTGATCAGGTCCGCCTGGATACACAAGAGTGTGGACTTAGGAAGAGTGGTATACCGATTACCAAAGCACCAAGAGAAACAATGGCCCAAAACTTACTTCTCATCAAGATGGATGCTAAAAATTTCACCAACCCACTCCAATTATTGCCATGATTGAACTAGTTGGCCATTGATCACAACTATACTTGGTCCTCTGTGACCCTCCCTCCATCCCACCCCAAATTATATACTGCTGAGGTTCTTGAAGGGCCTTGACATAAATGTGTTTGACATAAATCCATCCGGACCTAAAACGCCTGCTAAATAGACCCCCAAAAACCTGGGATTTTCAGAAAATGCAAAAGAATTGTCAATTAAATGCTTCAACTCTCAGGCTCTGTAGCAGATAGAAACATGAAGTAAAAAAACACATTTAAGAGCCTACAGCTTTGTCTTGTATTTGGACTGATTGCTTAGCCATGATCTTCAAGTGTACTTTTTGAAAGTCATTGGTTACAGGCTTTACAACTGACAGAATGATTGACAGTGACATATATGCGGCTCCAGGATTTAAGGTATAAAACACATAGATGTTGCTCCAGGTGTTAATGGGTTAAAAGACAACAGCTAGTTGAACATGAGCTGAACATGGCTCTGGACGAGCAGGGACACAACGTGAGTCAGTCTAGTCCCATCATCAGCACCTCAGCTGAGCCGGAATCTTCCTTAATGAATGCCTCCCACTCCATGGCGCTCACATGAGCCCAGCGAGGCTGGCTGAGCCTCGGAGCGCTGGGTGTTTACACAAACCTCCCCAGATCAGAAATAGCTGACCCCCGAGGCTTTTACAGCCACTTTCTCTGCCTCTCCACACAGGCCCCTTTGTTCTGGGACCCTGGGGGAGGACTCCCATTGGCTGAGGATTAGTGTTGTCTAAATGCAAAGGGGTGAGGCTTGGAAGGTAGGGGTGTGTGTGTGTGTGTGTGTGTATGTGTGTTTTAAGGGGGCCAGGAAATCTACCTGCTCAGTCTGCTTCCACTTTTGCTCCAAGGCGTCGAACATGACCCGGCAAAGCTCTTGTACATCATGCTGCTGCCAGGCTGAAAAACACAAACACATACACACACACACAGTCAACAACATAACTAAGCACCATTTTTTATAATACCACAGATATGCTTCAGGGTAAAGTACAATCTTTTTTTCCCCCCTACACAGACTTCCCTAACTGTTATGGTGCCCACGTGGGAGGTGGCAGAGGGGTGTAAGTATGTGCGTCTGCATGTACGGGACTCACCCTCGCTGCTGTCCCAGCCAAAGCTCCGCGTGACGTCTGTGGTCTCGATGGCACGCTTCTTGCTGGTCTGCAGCAGCACAAAGAGTCTCTGCAGCTGGTAGGGGATACTGGTGACTGGGTCCTCCTCCGAGTCTACCTCAAACTCCCAACTAGGGAAGGGGAGAGAGAGAAAGAGAGTGAGTGAATTGGAATGTTTTAGGAGTTTTCTTTAAAAAAAATAAATAAATAAAGGGAAAAAAATACCCTCACTCAACAATGAAAGGACATATATAGGCTGAGGCTTTAACGAGAAGTGTGGCTTACTTGTACAGTGCATTTCGGAACTCCGGGGTCATAAAAAGTGTCTGCAGAAGGCTGTTCAGGTAGCAAGTCATGGCCTGATTGACCAAACCCACATACCCTGTGATGGAGAGAGAAGAACGAAGAGAGAACACAGACAGATAGAGAGAGAAGATATAGACAAAAAGACACAAATGAATACAAGTCAGGTGACTGAACAAGAACAGTGTCTTATTCCCATGAGTACTGCTTTGTGAAAGAGGAAGCTGGAGGATCGTGGCAGGGCTTACCGGTCTCAGACTTGTTGAGGATGGAGGAGTAGGAGTAACTGGGGCTACTGTACTCGCTGCTGCAGCCCACCGTGCCGTCTCTGGGAAGTGGCCCGATGAAGCGGTCCTGGGAGCTGTCGTCCAGCCCGCTGCTGTCTGCCGTGCCCGACTCGTCCTGCACACAGGGGTCAGAGGTCAACTCCACAAGGCTAACGGCATCATGACGAGAACATTCAACCACACAAGAATCAGAATGCCTTTTTTTATTGCTCATCAAGCTGTAGCAATTTGATTTAAAAAGCTCTTCAATTAATTTTACTCAAGCCCTGAGCAGAAACTTAGGTATGTTGGTTGCCCCCCCCCCAAAAAAAAAAACACTCACTGAAGCAATCTGTGGCTGCTCCCCGTCCTTATCAATCAGCTGGAGAAAGTTCTTCTTGCCTGCCTCGAACCCTGAGTCCACCAAGGTCATTTTGCTGCCCTGGTCCAGAGGCGCCTGCACGGGAGAAGGAAGCAGGACAAAAAGGCACTCAGTTAGAAGGAGAAATGTGGGACCCCTGCCTTTTGTCTGTCCGCTGGGAACAATGGCTCACTGGTAAGACTGGACAAGGGGCAGCAATGTGATCAGGTACACACCTGCTCTTAAAAGCTCTGTTTGTATGGGGACGAGACCATGTAGTGGCCCAGGGGTGTACAAGTAGAGCTTGCTCTACTGTCACAGAATCTAAAGAGCAGCAGGCCAAGATCACATTATTCAGCTCTTTGTAAGCATGACTACTTAAAACTTGGAAATATCTTGCAAATCCTGATTAGGAACTTGTCAGTGAGAACTTTCCCTGTTAGACCCTGCTCTGCACAAAAGTAAAGAGTCTTGCGAGAACATGCACTGGAGCAGGATTAAAAGCACTGGCAACAAGTAAAGTTTCAACATGAACCAAATGACAATAAATGAAAATAGTGGACTTCCTTACATATTATTTTAATCTATACACAAATCACTAAACCTGTTTATTTGCAGATTTTGCAACTC
>JAVQKI010207153.1:0-10130 GCA_036025975.1 Nematalosa erebi
CATTTTCACGTTTAGTGTCATTCTCCATTCTGCTCTATAAGTGGTAGGCCTAGGCTATTTTGTTTGGCTAGATCAGATTTTATCTAATCTCTCCTGGATGATTGCTGCTGTGAATCTATTGACAGTTAAGATGTTTAGTGTAATGTAGCCTATTAATACCTCACGCAAATTAAAAAGAAAAGCAGATGCTCTCTCCTCTTCCCTCCCTTCTCCCACGGTCCAAAAATCCCAGTGGAATTGGAATGTAGGGTTAATCTTCCCATCTCTTGGCATAACCCCCCATTCAGAAGTCTGTTCAGTCATTTTAAGGACACACAATTTTAGAATTAACTATGGTTATATTTCACATTTTATGAATGGTAAAAAAGTTGGA
This sequence comes from Nematalosa erebi, assembly GCA_036025975.1. Taxonomy (NCBI): domain Eukaryota; kingdom Metazoa; phylum Chordata; class Actinopteri; order Clupeiformes; family Clupeidae; genus Nematalosa; species Nematalosa erebi. The sequence continues at coordinate 374 of JAVQKI010207153.1, forward strand.
ATAGCATCAACTCAGATTGGAAGTCAGATGACACTTCTAAACATGGTTAGGAATCCAGAGCCTATGTGACAATCGCTACCCACAAGGTTTCACAGTTTTGTGAAAATTGTGGATAAAACATAAGACTAAAAATCCCTCAGGCCACTATACATCCATTTGCCAAATACTTAATGAACCTCTCTGTATTACAAACAGATGGAGTTTTGACACGCTATTATATCCTTTGTACAAAGGAATAGCCTACATATCAAGAGCAGGTGGTTTAATGGATAAATGATGAATAGAAGGCCCAGTGCAATGCTCTTTCATTTGTTCTCGACTTGTGCTGTTTATTTTCGAACATAAACTTAAGGACAGGTGGGATTTGCACTGACTGGAGTCGGAGCTCAGACCCTTTTCACTGGCGCTTATCCACTGTTTGCACAGTAGTGTGCTGCGGTGTTTGTTGTGTCCTCTTGACCCATTTTATTCAGCTAAAGGTGCCTTTGAGTTGCCTTCTGGTCTTTTTGCTGCTATCGCTCTTATACGTAGAGGGATGTGCTTCTTGAAAATAATCTGCATAAATACTGCCCTTCTTTTAAAAATGTCGAGTCTTCCTCAGTTTACAGTGTTGCATAGGACAGTGTGGCCGATGTTTGTAAACCTTCATGTCTGTTTGTAGTGAATGGTTCTCAGCTCAGAGACTATTGTCTAAACTACTTTAGCCCAACATCCAGCTTTGTGGGGAAGGGAGGGGCAACTGTTGTTGAACAGTGGGTAATGTGTAAGTGTGTGAGGGTGTGAGCGTGCTGAATGTCATTACCATGTATGTGGATACTGTGTGTGAATGAGTCTGTTTTACCATGAGCGTGGACTTGCAAAAGCAAGGCATCCCTTTAAGTTGGGCTTTTGTTTGGCGGCCTAAGAGAACAGTCTCTGTTTCCACGAGATCGCCGCCCACTCCACCTCCATCCTTGCGTTCCAGCGCATGGGCCAAGGAGGAACAGAGAAACAGAAGGAGAGGGAGAGAGGGACAAAGAAAAAATGGGGGATGGAAGGCAAGGAAAGAGAGAGAGAGAGAGAGAGAGAGAGAGAGAGAGAGAGATAAACAGGAGAGAGAGAGAGAGAGTGAGACACACAGATGAAGACACAGTTAGAGAGTGAGCTTGGGACCATTGCTCTGGTCTTGTGTCCATGAAGACACTCTGTGCGTGTTGGCCACGCCTTGCTCTTGCTCCCTCACAGAGCACCATTGTGTTCCGCGTGAATGTTTCTACTATTGTGATGTCATAGTTTGTCATTCCCAAAGCAGTGCTTGTGCTGAGGTAAACTGGCTTTCTGTGAGGAAGGAAAAACGACAACCAGACACAGTCTAAAACACACACACACACACACACATAAACTTGTCAGTCACTAACAACACACACAAACACAGAGACAGGGTGAGAGAGAAAGAGAAAGAGAGAGTAAACAAGTGTACACTCACATGATCAGTTTATCATCAAACGAAGAATATCATTCAAATGAAACACAAGGAACACACATAAACACACAAAATGTGTATGAAAGTAGAGGGTTAAAAAACGAATATGTGAACCTGATTTTCTGGTTTCTCAATGGATTCAGCTCCTGTCTGGAGCAGATTAAACTGCCTAGGAAACACTTCTACCTTCATCTGACAAACACTATTCCTTTTCCTATTCCTTCAGATTTGTGAGCAAGTAAGGCCTTGTAACCTTCACCCTCTGAATCTCTCAACCAACTTTATCATTTGAATGTCATTTGCATGTTGTTTGCCTGGCCGTTGGTGCTCTTGGTTGCACGACCCACGTGGTTGACAGCGCATGCAAATGCGTCTTTCTTCTTGGCCAGCTGCCGCTCAGAGGCCTCAGATGCCTGGGCAGGATCTGAGGGTACAGGGGTAGAAAAACGGCTGGGGGTGAGGAAATAAGTCAGGGTGTGGTGAAGGGGGCGGGGTTGAGCCAGGGGTGCCGTTGTCAATTTCCAAAGGGGGAACAGGTGTGCACTAGTCTAGCCAAGAGAGAGGTGTGTTTATGTGTGTGTGTGTGTGTGTGTGTGTGTGTGTGTGAATGAGTGTGGGTGAGTGTCTTTATAATGAATGGATGAATGGTCGCGTGAGTGTGTGTGTGTGTGTGTCTGCTTGTGTGTGTTTTGAACATGTTTTACAACTCAGAGCTGCAAACAGTAGTTTTAGGTATGTTGAGCCCATATTAAAGCTGTGTTTACTATTGCCAACGTAACCTTTGTCTGTACAAGTCATGCTGTGCTTGGGTAACTGATGTCATGAGCAGTCATCATGTCTTGTTAGCCGCACCTGCTGTCAGTAGCAACAAGGCCTAGATGGAGCAAACAAATCATGATGTGAGGGAACAATCCCAAAACCTGACAAACGAGATTCCCCTTCACTCTTCCCCTATCCCGCTCTTTCCTCCTCACTCTTACATCCTGTTATCGGCAGGAGCCCCCTCAATTCCAAAGTAATCTCCTGGCAAACAGACCTGTCGTCCTCATGCCTGTCTGTCCCGTGCACATGTTTGGCCAATTAAATCCCATCACTACTGCTATAGAAGAGCCGGCTCCGACTTGTCGGTTGACCCACTGCCGTTTCCACCACATGGCCACGGTTTGTTAGTGTCACCAGGGGATTGAGATAAGAGAGGAGCTGGTGGAAGTTTCTCAAGAGTAGGTGCCCGCCACTGCTGCCGCTGCCTCAAGGAGCTGTTTACATTCTATAGGTGTTTATGAAACGCAGAGGTTAAAGAGATTGGGCAAAATGTCAAGCGCAGAGATAGCAATCTACATAGATAAGATAACCAAGACCAACTGCTGTGAGTTTGAAACCATCACTGCAGAGGACTATACATCAGACACCCCCATATATGCAGAAATTCTGCTAGTCTAACAGCGCAAATTTAAAGGAGACATCCGGTGTGAATCAGTCCGCAGCCCTGTTGCTCCAGGTCACCCAGTGCTGTCGATAGGGAGAAGAACATGGAAATTTTAATATAGATTAGACCAAATAGTGAACTGGCGGCTAATACATACTGAATGGGGCACAGCAACTTTCTTTCAGTTTCATTTTAACCAAACCCAATTCAGTTAATGTGAACTGCTGCTTTGTGATTCAGCTGTATCAATGTTGTATCAAATCTTTGTGTTTTTCTCCCATACCGACAGCATTCGGTAACCTGGAACAGCAGGGATAAGGATTGATTCACACTGGATTTCTCCTTTAATTGCCAAAAAGGCTCTCCCTTTCTTTTCGAATAACTACCACATGGTGGACGGGAAATATCTGAGGAAAGACATATGGACAGCTGCAATGCACACAAACATTTTTTTTGCCCTCAGCTGAAATGTCTCCAAACCTACTTTATGTGAATAGTAACACAGGCCTGGTTTTGGGTGTTCAAATGCAAGGACCTGTTCACTCAAAGTGTCCCTCAGCATAAATACTAGCTGTGTCGATGAAAGTGATAATACGATTATCAATAATCAATAATAATAACGCAAGCTAAGAAACATAAGAGCGCTCTCTCTCTCTCTCTCTCTCTCTCTCTCTCTCTCTCTCTCTCGCTCTCTCTATCTCTTTTTCTCCACCTGCCAGGCTTTTATCTGCTCCATTATAATTCACACTCTCTCACATTGCACAGGCCGCCCACACGGCTTTTGAGAGATTGGTAGCAGCACACAAAGAGAGAGAGAAACACGCACACACACACAAACACACACTCACACTGGTAGCAGCACACACACACAGAGAGAGAGAGAGAGAGAGAGAGAGAGAGAGAGAGAAAGAAAACACACGAGAGGGTCCACGATAAAGTCGGTCTAAATATAGCCAGAGCAGGGTTTTTTCCTCTGTCCTTATAAAGCGCTCTGGAGAATCTGAGCAGAGTATCCTCGACTTGGCTGCACTCCGGAGGGTAGATTGCACCACCCCACCGGACTGGGAACACAGCCATGGCTCTCCTCTAGCAGTGGTTCCCTGCTTCTTCTCCTGCCACCCCCCACCCCTTCTGTTCCTATCTTCAAATAATCTTTATAGAGTTTTTATCTTTACTCACAGGGGCGAGAGGCATCGAGAGGAACATACTAAAATAGGGAAAGATCCGGGGAGGAACAAAAGCAGCGGCAGTGAGGGAGCGATGGAGCTCGACTTTGGCAGTGCAAAAAAGGAGATGCTCCTCAGCTGAAGAGCGGGCTCTCTCCATTTCAACACGAATCTCATGGGGGCGTTTTTTCGATTAGTTCTAGAGTTGTTTTCAAATGTCTGTTCTCACACTACATTGTTTAAAATACCATCATATCAGTCCACATGGAATAACCAAGTTAATCCAAAAGCATCATGTCAAATTGAGAGTGTTTTGCTGATGATGGCTACTTTTTTTTCACAACCAAAAGATGCTGACATGTGCTGGACCCTGGAGGACTAGCATGGGAATCCCCTCGTTTTCCAAGCACAGCAGCATCGTTCCGACACCTTCTTCCCCTGCCCTCTGGGAACAGTCGTTTTATCTGGGGGGTGAGATTACCCGGCTTCTTGAAAAATCTTGTCTCGGAGAGAGTTCCTACATGTCACAGCTGGTGGGCACCCCTGCTGACACACAATCCAGTCTCACAACTAACTCTGTTATCATTACGAACACACTCTGCTCAATGTCTGTCCCTCTTTTTCTGCGTCCTTCTCTCTCTCCCTCTAACTCTCTCTATCATCCTTTTTGTGCATCCTTCTCTCTCTTTCTCTCTCTCTATCTGTGCACCTCTTTCTACTTTCTCTGTCATTGTGGGTTTTCTCCACTCCTTCATTTCCATCGATACCATGGTGTTGTGGTTCCCCTCTATAATAGATTGACTGTGATAACGTAGAAAGGTCTGTCTTTCCCACAGCTGTCTCATGATGATGACGGCGACAGCAGACGCATTGCAGGCTGCTCATAGGGGCCACAGAGGTCAAATAGTAAAAGGTTGATTGTGTGTTTTTTGAGCCTCCTGGGTCTCCGTACACCTGTTGCCCACTGTGGCCTCCCTCCTACCGTGCCCTGACCCACTCCAAAGGGGGGAACAAAAACATCCTCCCAAAGGACACTCGGCGACTGATCAAGCTGGAAAAATCACGTTGTGACCAGACCATGTGTCCTCAGTACAGGGTGAGTGAGAGTATATCAGCAAGAGGATGGGAAAGCTTTAGCTATGTGGAGTGGAGGAAGAGTTACATAAACCATTTTTCCCTTCCAATGCGGCTTCCCCCTCTGCCTTTTAGATTCAATGTCAACGTCCGCACGGGAGGATGAGGGAGCAAAGTAGAGCAATACTGCTGTGGGGAGAGAGAGAGAGAGAGAGAGAGAGAGAGAGAGAGAGAGAGAGAGAGAGAGAGAGAGAGAGCGGAGGATATATATCTGCGTGTGTGGGTGTGTGAGTGAGGGTATGGGGGATGGGTAGCAGAGACAAAATGTAAGCATTGTGAAGCGCCAGAGACTGATATATGATGCATGTGTGTGCAAACATCACAACAGCACAGTCATGACAGGCGGCAAAAGGCAAATGGAGTGTGTGTGTATGTGAGTGCAGTGGGGGTGGAGTGGGGTGGAGGGGCCTGGTACACACACTCTTTGGTGTACACACTGTGTGTAGAGAACATGGATGTTTGAATGGCTTCACCAGGTGCGGTGTTTAGGCCTCTGAACCTCCTCCTACGATCCGGCATGCTTTACAGCAGCTCTGACAGGCAGAGATCTTTGACAGTTGTGCCTCTGTCTCTCCGGCAAGAACTGTCAAACTCTTGATGAATGCCCTCAAATGCAGGCACAGAATAGTAAAGAAATACTTTTTTTGTCCATATAAATATAGATAAATCCATAATCCACATCCATAAACACAATTACATCCATAAATATTGTTACATCTACATCTTAAAGAATCCTGAATGCCTGTGTGTTTAATATTGTATGAGAGCTTTTACCAAAAGATTATAAGCTCTCCATGTTTTCCAAAGCACTTTGGCCCTTCAACACAGACATTATGTGAGACATATGGACCGAAAAAAAAGTAAGGATAAAAATAGCATATTTAAGCTACAGGATATTTCAGTATTCTAAATCATGCTGAAATATTTTCCAGATTTGCAGTTCACACATTGTTTTCATTTTGGTAACATTCCTGTATCATAACATACAATAAATAAATCCAACATTTTATGATTTTTTTTTTTTTTTCAATGCTGTAACTAAACACACATGCTTTGCCCGAAGTGTGGGGACAATAAATTGATTGTGTGGCATGAGCATGTGTCACATGTTTTGCATGTGTTGTATCTGTATGTGCAGATAAAGGCAATGATAGCTAATGAAGGCAGATGGGACTATGAGTGTGACTTGGGTGCTGTACAGACAGGAAGGCCTCTGAGGAGAGAGGCCAAGCAGGGCGAGAGAGAGAAACGACGCAGAGGGTAAGTGTGTATGCTGACTGCTGATAAGGAAATCTGGCACAGAATCAAGAATATCCCTATTCTGACCCTAAACATGCACACACATACATACACACATCTACTTGCTCTGTCTCTCTCTCACACACACACACACACACACCCACACGCTGTACTTGGACATGGACTGACAGACATGAACACAATGCATGTGCGCACAAATGCACACATAAACACACATCAGGACATACATACATGCACGCACACACACACACACACACACACACACACACACACGTCATACATTGATACACAAATACACACCCTTTCTCTTTTTTAAAATCCTACATGCCTATACTCTCATATGTTGGTGTCCAGGCTGCAACCGTGGCCCCTGTGCCTCAGGCCTGGCTGAGTGGGTGGAGGAAGAAGAGTGAAAGAGGCTGTGTATGGAACAAGGCATCAGGATTAAGATGGAGAATGTCTAAGACACCCACCCAGCTCTTAATGAGATAAGGAGAAACAAACATTTAAATCAACCAGCACTGCAGTTCAGCAAGGATGGTGTTTACGATGGTGTTCTCTCTCTCTCTCTCTCTCTCTCTCTCTCACACACACACACACACACACACACACACACTTTCATTCTTGACTTTTAAAGGACAGGGTGACCTCAGTAAGGAAACCCCCAATGGTTCACTGACCTTGGCTTTGATGAAAATCAAACACACAATGAAAAGGAGGAATGTATGCACGTGTGTCCGTTTATGTTTGTGTGTGTGTGTGTGAGTGAGTATGAGTGTGTTGGCAGTTGATGTGTGGACAAAATATAGCGTCTTCTTCTTCGGTTTGTGCATTTCTAGCTTCCCTGAGTTCTAATTGAGCGAGGACGCTCAGATTAAATTACAGACCTCAGGACTAGTCATCCACAAGGGTTAGAAGCATAAGCCCCGAACACCCTACATCTCACTGGTGATGTAACCTCACGCTTGCCCCATGAAACTGACAAGCGTGCAGCTTTATACATAATACACACACACACACACACACACACACACACACACACACACACACCCCACCGGAAGAGACTCGCAGCTCACTGTGAAGTTTAACATGAAAGAAACAAATCATATAATGCCTGGTCATTCCAGTCATAGCCAGATACATCAAGAGGATGGCATGAGAGAGGGAAAGAGCTTGAGAGAGAGAAAGGGAGAGCGAATGAGAAAAAGGGAGAGGGAGGGAGGAGAGGGCAACCAAGCAAGCAGAGTGATTATCCAGCCCTCCGCGGTTGTTAATTTTATCTGCTTTAAATGCACTCCTCTCGTCATGGCCACAGCTTCCTATCAGCCCTGAGAGAGCCCGTTCTTATTGTCACTCCCTTCGCCTGGGGTGTGAAGGCAGAACACTCCATTACAGCCGCAGATAGAGAATGTGTGTGTGTGTGTGTGTGTTTGTATGTGTGAGAGAGACAGAGACAGAGAGAGACATGGAGCTCTGTGTGTGTGTGTTCCTGTGCTTAGCACTTCAAAGATCCAAAATGACTTTGTGTGTGAGAATGTGTGTCTGTGTCTTTGGTTTCAATGGGTTTGTGTTTATGTGTGTTGTGTGTGTGTGTTTGTGTCCCTATTCCAAACACCCTCTCTCCAGCCTGTACCTGGTTTATTTATCAGCCTCAGACTGCATCAGGCGCTGAAGAGGGCCACTCAGACATTAGGAGCACTATTGGTGCCCCCGGGCCTGAATCAGTCCCTTAATTTAGCCATGGCCCTATCAGTCCCTGGTCCCTGGCTGAGCTGACCACTGATGTTAACCAGGTCCTTCTCCCCCTCCCCACTCCATAAACGATGGAACAGCAACTCAATGAGGTGGGACAAAATAGAGGTACAAATACTGCTTTAACATTAGATGTACATTGCTGTGGATGTAACACAATGTTTTGTTCAGTGTTTGAATGACCAAGCAGTGCAAGAACATTTGACAGAAACTTATTTAGAGTATGTACAGTCTATGTATAGTATAATAGCTTGAAATAGACGCTGTGTACTGTAGAGAAAATGACAAGTTGAAGTCACATTTGACTTCCTTATGAGGGTGAGGCTTCAGGTTTCAGTAAAGTGTGACAGTGTTCCCTGTTAGGGGCACTGCACAACTGGAATCTCATGGATCTGAATTGATTGGTCATAGTAAAATGCAATTACCGGGCGCAAAGCCAAATCAGTTTGAGGCCTAATAGGCCAGGCTGCCATCTCAGTCACATTGCTGCACAGCTTTCCCACCTCCAGCTCTTCTGCGGATCAAGTCACAGAATCCTTTGTGCCCCTTTGGCTGAAATACAAGTTATGGCAAGGTCATCTGTTCCTTTATCAATAGGGCCATATACAGGGCTATAAGGATGATGTTGCAAAAGCCATCTATTCTATTCTTGAATGCATATTTAGTTTTTTTTTAAAAAAACTTGACAAATTTTACAGGCTCCTGCGAAATGCCATAAGTCTATGTCTATAAGTAGTAACTAGAGGGAAAGCAAGGGAGAACAGGAGAGTCAGGCAGAGTAAGAAAGCAAGAGAAGCGGAGACCGCTGTCAGGCACAAGAGAAGTGCTTTTTAATGAGTCGTAGATAACACAAGTTCAAGGCTTGGCGGAAAACAAGTGAAACATTTGGGGTCGAAGGAAAATCCTTGACGTCACAGAGAGGCCATGACTGAGCGTGTGCCTGTGGAGTGTTAGACTTTTCGGCAGAGAGAGAGGGGGGTCAGCCGAGGGTCCATTTTTGTGTGTGTGTGGGTGTGTGCGGTGACTCAGCAAATAGCATGCACCTCTAGGCTTGGATGACCTCATAAATCAACCTGACACTCGTCTCTTTCTCCATCCCTTCCTTCAGTGAGTGTTTGACAAGGAGAAATGAGTGGCGGTTACAGAGGAGAAATGGGGAAGAACGTGTAAGGAAAAGGGGAAGGAATGAGGAAGTACTGAATAGGGCAAAAGAACATGCAGGGTGGGGGGTTGTGAATTGGAATAGTTACAATATTTTTCCTTTTTATTAATCCCATTTTTTATTCTTCACCGTAGATCAACAGATTTTGTGTTCGTATTGTTATTGGAAGGTTCATATGATCAAGACAATTTACTATTGTTTTCTGAAGAGATCTACAAGATCAGAGGGAGAACATTATCCCTTTCATTTCTGCCCTTTATGATAACATATTTTGTCAGTCGCTTTGTCAGAGCAGTGGTGGTCTCATACATATCCCAGAATTTCCTATGGAATAATTGGTACTTATCTATCTATCATATTGTCACATATTAAGCTTGGTTGACGATGTTGAGACT
>JAVQKI010207464.1:0-10462 GCA_036025975.1 Nematalosa erebi
TAATTCAGTATTATGCAGGTGTTCCTCATACTGAATGCTACAGGCCAGTGGTTAATCCTCTTGACCTCAACTACCCCCATTTTTTACATTCTATCCCATTCACTAAGACCTTCCATTAGAATAATACTGATGACAAGTGGTTATATCCTTCTTTTTCTCTTTCGATTGAGCTTGATGCTCTAATTTATGCAATTTCACTACATGTCTTACATTAGCATTTTAATGTATGTGACAAATAAACTCCTTCATCCTTTATTCTTGATCCTTGGCAGCGATGCCTTACCATCAAACTGGTACTGAATGATGTTGTTGAAGGCTTCAAGTAGGAAGAAGACCAGGTGGTGGTTCTGGGAGGCAGAGAAGAGGTACCACTGGGTGGAGAAGGCCTCTAGCAGGTGGAGAAGCTTGTTAGCTGCCACCATGGACAAGCTCTTGAGATAGGGTGAGACTGGAAGAGGAGAGGACCATGCGAACCAGAGATGGATAGATGCTTTATTAACCCGATGGATTAGACATCTCCTAGCTTGTCAGAGACATACTTATACCCTGAACCCCACACAAAGATCACAATGTATTTCTGAATGTATTCGTATTTTCATAGTGAATACATGATCTTGTACTGCAGACAGTTTGAATCTGAATGAACCAATACTGCCCTTGTCAGTGGCAACTTACCATTCACTACAATAGTTAGCAGGCAGTCAAAGAGTGGCTGTAGGCGCTGGTGGCCACTAGTGATGATCTTGTGAAAGACCTTCAGTGCACAAAAATAAAGCGAAGAATAAGGAGAAATATCCAAGTTTGTGTGGAATATAAGTATGGGCTATTGACTCAGAACTCAGGGAGAAAAAAAAACTTTTACCAATAAAAAACAAAATATTCTGAGGCATAAAACTCACATATCCCAAACTTTTACACAGTTAACAGGCAGGCTGGCAGACAGACATGTGCAAAAACTCCATCTTTTACTGTAAAGCAGTGTCCATAGCATTCAGCATCTTCACAGTAAAATATAGTTGCAGGTCTGCCTAGTTGCAGGCCTGTATGTTCACTGGACAGTCCCATGTAAGCAGTGCTATAGGGTGTTACAGTGGCGAGGCCTTACTATGATCAGCAGGTCTGCATGCGTTCCTGTAAAGACTGGAATGTCCATGGGCACGTGCAGAGAGTAGGGCTTGTTCAGGCGCACACCGAAGTTCCGCTCCCCGCTCAGCAACAGCAGGATGAACACCCCAATGTGCATCAGACCAACCCTTGCTACAGCAGCACACACAAATACCATTAGTCCGATTCATTGTGGAGATATACATTGTGTAATTACATTCTCTCTTTCTCTCACTGAAACACACATACATACTCACACTGATCTGCCCTGGCATCATTCAAGTAGAACAAAATAGGCACCAGGATGTCCAAAACATCACTACTCTTCAGGACAAAGTACAAAAATTTCTGCGGGAACAAAGAGAGAGAAATATTAGCAAACATTAGGACACATTAAGTCTTGTGTGTACATTTTGTGTGTTTGGGATTGTGTATGTGTGTGTGTGTGTGTGTGTGTGTGTGTGTGTGTGTGTGTAGACTTGATCTCGACCTTATTGAAGTCACAGAGTTTCCAGAAGAGCACCAGCATCTCCTGATGGAACTGGATTTTTTTGGTGGAGTTGGGCAGGTAGGTCTGAGCCAGGGGATTGGAGAGCAGACGCGCTAAACCCTTCAGAACAAAGTCATAGTCCTGTAGACAAGCACACACACACACAAACACACAAACACACACACACACACACACACACACACACACACACACACGGAAATCCAGATGCAAATCAGAGTCGGAAGAAAAGCCAAGAGTTGAGGGGAGATGTTGTCTTTAGTAGGCATCTAAGGAATAATCAACAATACCTCCTCTCTGTGGATTCTGGACAGGTAGTTCACAAACAGGTTATCTGGACCTGCAGACTAAAGAAACAAATACATAACACACACATTCCATGTGTGATATGAAGAGCGAAACGTTCGTCAGTATATCTCTCTCTGGCCTCTAGTATATCTATCTCTCTCCGGCCTCTCCATCACCAGGCCAGAACTGAAGAAGCCTTTTGGATGAAAGGTGAAACATCAAGCTCCAATAAGAAATCCAGTTGCATACAACTTATCCCTTCAGACTAGCATGACCTGGATGAATGGGAATCTTCACAAACATTCATCAGTTATGTCTGTGCACTTGCAAAACAAGTGCAGAGTTAACTTAAGGTAATAAATTGTAGAGCAAATGTTACACAGCAGAGTATACATGTAGATTCATAGGTGCATATCTGGCAATGGATTGCTTGTATGTTTTTATATCTTTTAAGAGGGTCAGAGTTTAACATATATTTTAACTTGGAACATGGCATCAACATATTTGTAGTAAGGAAGTAATCTTATTGACAGGAGAATCTAAATGTACATCTGTACTGTATATGGATGTTTGTGTGTATGTGTGTGTGTGCGTCTGTGTGTGTGTGTGAGTGTGAGTGTGAGTGTGTAAGTGAGTGCATGTGTGTGTGTGTAGCACACCTCCTGCTCATCCAGGCTGCTGGGGGAGGGGGCCTGGTGCGGGCTGGCGCCTGCCTCATGCTCCAGGGTGGTGATGAGGATCTGCAGGGCCTGCTCCACCAGGGCCTCACGGTAGTCCGCAAACAGCAGGTGGTTGTAGGGGATCCCATAGCCCACAGGGTCGTACGCACACACCACATTTAACAGGGAGGTAAACAGGGGCAAAGCGTGCCTGAAATACACACATAAAAAAACACACACACACGCAAACAAACACACACATAGAGAGACATGGATAGAGAAGGAGGGAGGGGAGAGGGAGAGAGAGAGAGAGAGCAAGAGAGAGAAAAAGACAAACATCCATTTAGAGTTCTGTATGTTGAATCGTAGGGACTCTTGTTGACTCTTCCAATCTGTCACAGATGAAGAGGTACTCACACACAGTTGTGTGCACACTACACACACACACACACACACACATGGCCGTGATTTGTTAAAATGTGTGCATATGTATGGGGGTAGTGCTATCAAATATCCCTGTGTGTGCCTTTGCAAATGGACATGCTGTGGCCAATAAAGGACTATGTACACAGCACGTTAAACCTCTGTGTGTGCGCACGCGTGTGTGTGTGTGTGTGTGTGTGTGTGTTTGTGCGTGTGTGTGTGGTGTGTGTGTGTGTGTGTTTGTGCGTGTGTGTGCGTGTGTGTGTGGTGTGTGTGTTTTGTGTCCCACCTGTTCTCTGTGGAGCAGAAAAAGGTGACCCAGGGGTTGAGGATGTTGTTGTCGGAAGATGGAGGCAAGTACATGGCCTCTGAGAAACACGTCAGCAGCAACCTCAGCAGCTCAGTTCTACATAAAGATACACACACACACACACACACACACACACACACGCATACGCACACACACACACACAACAGAATGGTTTATTCCTAGACATAGAAAGGATAAACAATCCTTGGTTTCACACACATGAAATGACCATGAACTCACTCACCTGTTTAAGTCATGGATGTAGTTAAGTGGCGGGGACTGAGCAAAGCCAACTCCTGCCTCCCAGATGTACTCACAGCTATCCAGGGAATGCATGTCCTCAACAGAGTCCTGGGTGTCCAAACACACACACACACGCGCACACACACACACACACACACACACACACACACAAACAGGTGATTTGTACTGGCAGTGTGACACATCATGAATTCAATTATATTGTTTAGCATTATACCATATAAAGCTTATAGTTCACATTGACAGCCAAGCACTCTACTTCCTCAAACACACGTATGTTTCCGAAGCCCAGCAGACAATGGTGCAATTTAATTGCAATTGGTGATTGCCATCTCTTCACAGGCATGCACACACGCACACAAAGAATGCAGGAACTTGTCTTCACTACAGTCTTGCTACCAACTGGCTGGGCAAGAAATGTCACTAAAAGGAAGTAGGAAATGAGTAGCCTCTTATTGGCACACTCAAGAGCAGGAGCCAGTGTTCCAGCGCACTGCTTAGACTGCAGAGGCCGACCATTTCTCATTTGCTCCACCATAGTCTAAATATGGACCATACATATTTACTTAGTCATATCTCTTTTGTTTGCATTAAATTCCATTCTTTCATCAGTACTAATTTAGGTCTGTTTTGCTGTAGAAACAACTGACATGAAGTTGGAATCAAACTAGTGGGTGTGCACCACATACATTTTAGAGTTCAGGAGACCCCCCTATCTGGTGTGTTTGGTTTGGTCTTCAAGTAATTTTAATTCAAGTGTAAACATAAACACAAATATAAACATGAGTGACTTCTCCTTTAATGTTGATGTGGACTTCAGATGGGGAGAGGCTTTAGGCGAAGCAGGTCGGTCTGCTCTACTCTACTCACCGGCCCGTTCCTCTTGTGGCTCTGCACAGTGAAGTCTGGGCAGAACAGCAAATCGGCAATGGCCAACAGCAGTGATTCTGCCAGGGGTCGAGCCCCCTCGTCGTCATCATCATCCACTTCTTCCATCTGTGTGGAGACCATTACTTACAAGTCAAACAATCTACAATACCATAATGAATGAATATGCGCAACGAGATGGCCGACGGCTGCAGGACTGTACAGTAGGTGCATTTGATACATACTTTACTTTCCATTGTTTTGCATGTGAGACACATGCTGTACATGCTGCACAAACTAAGCCAGCAGTGTCTTTGTCATTTCTGAGGGGGGAGGGTCATTCTGATCTTAGCTCGACTGCCTGCATTGTCCAGTATAGATGCAAGAGAAATCCGATTTCCAATTGCATTGTCTGAGTGTCTTAACCAGATTATGAGTAGTCCAGTTCGGTTAGATTTCAGCCAAACTAAGGTGTTTGCAAGCATTTTAAAAGTTCAATTTTAGTCAGACTAAGGCAATAATTGGATTTTCTCCTAGTGCATGTAAATGTACTGACTGACAAACGACAATTAATAGCTCTCCACATATAGTGTTGATGAATGTGATGTTTAAACTGCTATGGATTCTGACTGGCAGCCAGCGTTTACCATTCCTAAAACTGCACTGAAAGCGACCCCAAATGATATCACTCTTCATGTTGTCATAACTGTGGTATGCAGTGAGAACGCTGTATTTCATATTAACTTGAGCGATACTTAAAACTTATATTTGCTGTTACCATTTTAGTTACGGTCCGTGATGTGGCCCTACTAATGTGTGTCTGTGACTGTGCTGTTGTTACCCCTGCTCGCCCAGCGCCCGGGACTGTGGACCAGAAGAAACCCCTCCAGTCCTGATCCTCAAAGATGTAGGGCAGGATGCGCGTCAACATTCGACAGCAGTTCAACACCACCGTCTTCTCCCGCTCGGTCGGACAGCCAGACTCTGCCCCCTGGACCAGTTTCTCTACTGCCTGAGGAGTGTAAGGAAGCAAACAAGCACAAACACACACACACACACACACACACACACACACACACACACACAAATATAACACCACAGTCATTTATTTATAACATTTATTTGTAATTTAAGCTTAGGAAACAAAGTGTCTGTAGCAAAAGAGGTTGTGACACAGGCATATCTTATCATCCTTTGTATTTCATATCAAGATTCAGGCTGACATCTTTATGGCATCATCAGCCTCCCGTTAGACTTGTATCCGATCTGATCTTCTGATCCCACCCCACCACACACAGACACACACACACTCACTGATGACCCCATATCACTCCCTACCTACACACAAGTGAATGAGAGTGCACTGAAATCACTATGATTAGACTCTGATTATTCATAGAAAATGAGGCATATCCTTGACTTTTCCACTGATCCCATTCTGTTTGCAAACCCATGCACATCAGTTATGCAAACCCATGCACATAATTAAAACTACGTAATTGAAATGCCCAGCGAGGTTGAGTTTCCATGGTGCTAAGAAAGAGGTTAGGCTAAGACACAATCACTCTTGACCTTCATTATCTACGCTGGCAGGAAATGGGGAGTATTACACAGGAAGGGACTGGTTCTGATCTGCTTCCTTCCCACACTGGGCAGTGTACTGCCAGCAACTCGGCTCACTACCACCACACAAGCTTTCTCTCACAGGAGAGTGTGTCTGCACAATCAGTCTTTAACACATCTCTGAGTCTCAAGCTTTGTTGCAAGTGTGCTCTTTTTAACTTAGGCTTGCTGGTTTGGCAAAAATAGAGAGTGATGAGGGAATGATCCTGAATAGGTTAAAGACACCAGCCAATTTAAATTATTGTTAGTTGGTATAGTATCAGGT
This sequence comes from Nematalosa erebi, assembly GCA_036025975.1. Taxonomy (NCBI): domain Eukaryota; kingdom Metazoa; phylum Chordata; class Actinopteri; order Clupeiformes; family Clupeidae; genus Nematalosa; species Nematalosa erebi. The sequence goes on from JAVQKI010207464.1 coordinate 6,309, forward strand.
TAAATCACAGATGCTGTACCATGGAGAGACTCAAGAGAGAAAAGGTGCTTTGCAGATCAGATCAATTTATCCACATACATGATTTACACTGTAATGCGAACCACCAATTGTATTTACCATCATTTCCAACATCTGAAAAAGTAACAACAAAAGCGATCACAGACGAAAAGAGTGTTTAACGCAGTAGGAACATGCTAGCTGCTGTTACCTTGTAGCACAAAGTGGCCAGATTAGAGGGAGACTCCTCCCTAACAGCCCGGATCTCAGCAGCAGGTACCAGGGCAAACACATCCTGTACCGTCGTGGTGCTGTCTGCCCAGAACTGATCCCAGAAAGCATCATCCGTGGCCTCCACTGGCTGCAGACAACCATGACAACTGGGTTGGTCAGTGTGCACAAAATCATCTGCATCCATTATGAGCACAAACACATCCAGTAAATCACACACACACACACACACACACACACACACACACACACACACACACACACAAATTCACTGAGATGTGAGCAAAGAACAAACCCTCTAAAAGAAGGGCCTATTTGATTGACAGTTTCCAATTACAATATTAGTTGTTTACAGGAGTAATGAAACAGAAAAATCTTTCAGAACAAAAACAAACAACACAAACAGTCAGTGGTGACGTTCAAGGTCTATTTTTGGACCATATCAATGACAAATATTTGTTCTGAAGATGTCCTACTTCATTTAACCCTGAAATATATGCATACATTTGAAGAGTACATCTTCAGTAGAATGTAGCCGTTCATAAGATTTTAGAGAAAGTGATTTTGAATCCCTGGATATGAGGTCATTATGGCATTTAGTTAAAGAGCCACCTGCAGCATCTGGGCATTGACATACGAAACCCCTTACGTCATCATACACAAATAAAACGCATATAAAATGACTCTAATAATGTGCCTCTATAATAATGATCTTAATTGACTTTAGCAAGAACCGAATTACACATAATTCAGTACAGTTTAGCGATTGTATCCGTACGGCAGTGGTTGAATCATAGCCTACTGTTTGATTACTTATTTATCTGAATCGGGCCCATCCCCATTAATACTCGTTAATATGCAGCATCTACGGCATCAAGGATTTGTTACGCCTGGTGCCATCCTGTGTTGTATAGTCTGCTTAAGAAATAATGACGTATATGCTAGACAAAGGGCTTTATTCATTGCTTTTAAATGTCGAATGACCAGATCAGCCTACTGTAAATCGCGTGTTAAAATGAACAAAGACCGAGCAAATAACAAACAAGGTTTTTAACGAAAACTCAGTATTTTATACAGTAAGCACTGTCAGACATCAACACATTGCTAACACGCGTTAAGACGCGCATTGCATTATTTTAGATCATTGATGGTGCAGTACCCTCTGACGCGCGCAGTACCATCTGACACGCGCTGATTCCCGTCTGGATCTTTGTTATTATGAGTCATTGACATTTAAAGGCATATATTTTAACGTTACAAACCTGAGTTTTGGTTGTTAGTTGAATGACAGCTTTCCTGAAATTCAGTTTAGAATCCGTGTTTCCCATTTTGGATGACCTGTCAGTGGTACGGCTGTGCTGCCGTCAATCCTGTTAATCCCACATACACACACAGGCTCTACCGCCTTCCTCTGAGAGGCTTGAAGAGCTTGGAGCTCGTGCGGAGGCGGTGGATGGTGCACTGAGAGCGACACTTCCGGGTTCTAATCAAAACAAACGTAATCAGCTGAAACAATAGCCTACAACTCAAATATTAAAATAATGTGAAGCCATATAGCCGAGACATATAGGGCTAAAATTACAAACTTGACCACATAAATCAGTTTGTACAAATTATGGGCTGTTGTGTTTATCTTCCTCAGAAAACATTAATTGATGGTGACAGTCAGTCCATCATTTATACAGGTTTCCTTCATCAGAAGCCAAAGAAGGGCAAAACACAATGTTTTGCAGTAAGCAGATACCCTGTTGAAGAATCTGGTTCATTGTTGTTCAACCCTTAGCTGTCCATCAGAGGTTTCATATGCAGGCTGTCCTACTCCAACTCCAAACTGAATTGATAAACCTACATTACAAAAACAAATGGCTATTATTGTAATTTTGCTATGGGCCATCTTGGTCTTTCAGTAGGTCTAGGTACAGCTACCATGAAACAAGAAAGTATAGGCTAATAATTTCAGATGACCTGGATTTATCTTACTTGCATTTATCATCTTTACAAAATTTCATAGCCTATTTGGTAGCCTATTCAATAACCTGTGCTGGGTGCGGTTGCCCATAAATATTTTTTACTTTTACTACTCCTGTCCTGTAGATGGCAGCAAATGTTCAATTCTTCACAGTAGTGTAGACATGTATGGGATGTGAAACAGTAGCTTTGCTACTTGGTCTGACTTCAAAACGGAGCATTTTTCCTATCCAAAGTATGGAACAAAGCACTAGAGACACCACTGGACTACCTAAAATAATTTATGCAGCAGGCTATGTTTTTACACCTGCTGCCACGGCTCACATGACGCTTTCTATGCATATGTCCTAGGTCTGCTGTTGACCTACAGGTTCACACCATGCTTGTTTTAAATCTACAGTCAAAGTAAAAGTCAACTTTATTATACCAAAAGGGAAATTCAAGTGGTCCAAGTGCACAAGTATAGACATAACTTAAAAAAAAAAAAACAAATCCCCCACCATACATCCCATTACAGAGACAGAACTGTGCAGAAAAGCCAGAAGTTGTTCTTTAGTTTACATACAGAAGGGACCATGATCAGTAGAGAAGAAATATTTCCACAAAAAGCTCATTAGCCTGGAATCACTCATTGTGCCTTTAAGTGGTTGACACATTACTCGTTCCTTCAGCTAGCCTGACAAGCCAGACCATAACATAAAAATGTATAGTCTGGCCATGACTGATGGACGCAGGCTCAATCCAAGGGGCGGAACCAGTGGTTTTCTTTCAAACTGCCTCTGCAAACCGACAAGCTGTTAACCTACCACTAGGGTACGTCTAGGCGACTCTCCATAAGGACAGAGTGATGTGATTGGTCCAACCAAACCTTGAAAGAAGCCCTACTTAGGCCCTATGGCTTGTGGCTAGACGTACCGGCTGGGCAAAACTATTTGCTTCTGCTAGGGTATGTCTAGATTTGTAGGATACCCTCCAGCTGCATCTGCAGGACAAACTGAAGTGAATGTTTTTCAACTGAATAACTCAGGAAGCTGGTTTGGCCTCCGCAGTCAAATGCTATCCCAGTTAGTTAACTGACCACAGATAGGAACAAGATTTTTTTTTAAATAGATAGATGAATTTTCCGCTGTCAAAGGACATTTTATATGAAGTTGGAGAATAATTTAGCCAATAGTATTATTAGCCAAACAGACTTTGCCTCTTTGTTTTGAGTATCCTGGAGCCATTGAATTAATTTCCAAGATGGAGTCTCAAATTCATAAGGAACACCATCACGGGCCCAGACTGCAAAATGAATCTATATTCTTTTAACCTGATAGCAGTGTTGTTTTCATCGTTTGCATTGTCATTAAACTAAATTTGAACACTGTCATATGTTTGCTTCATGTGCAGATGAATACAGATATGAGAACTAAGAACATTTCTTTTCACACTTAGGTTACATACACACACACACACAAACATACAGCAATAAAGGAATAAAAGACAATTACGTGTGTCTGTGTGTGTGTGTGTGTCTGCAGGGGGTGCTTGTGTGTGATCCATAACCTCATCAGAGGGTTAGAGAGAGTTAATAGAGTTGTCCTTATTCTGAGGGCTAAGTATGTGCATATATTGTTTTATTTTTACCATCCCAATCTGGGTTACACCAAAAGCCCCCGGTCCATGTCCTTTCTGTAGTAGTGGAGGACAAGTCCTTGCGAATGCTTCAAGAGATGGTTTTATGGTCAGTTTGTGCTTAGAATCTCAGACCGCATCACTTTTACTCAGTATAGGATGTCTTGAGGTCCTCTATGTCAAACAGACAATATTCTAAAAAATATTACCACATTACTGCACACACTTCCCTCTGTTTTCTTTCTTTCAGCAGCATGTAGAAATGAACAACAATTGACTAAACTCATATGCTCAAATAACCTCTCAGATGGAAACACACTACAGGAATTTTTCTTTCAGCA
>JAVQKI010207599.1:0-16621 GCA_036025975.1 Nematalosa erebi
ATTTTTTGACCTGGAAGTCCAGCTCAAATCTCCACCTGCTAAAACTATACAATCAAGGGGAGAAGAAAGAAAAAGCACAACTTATAATATATACCCCAATTAAAAACAATGCATAGTGATTTGATGAACATCACCAAACCAATTTCCAAGGAGGCTGTGTGTGTTTGAAAGCCCTGTTCTGATACTAGGGTACCAGGTCAGGTAGTCTTAAGTGCAAAGTTGGACGAACTGATACACTGAGATTCCACCAACATCAGTCAACAACAGATAGAGAAATAAAAGAAAACAAAGGGAAATGAATGAAAGAAAGAAGGACAGAATGAAAGGTAGAGGGAAAAAGGAAAGAAAAAGAATTAATGAAAGAAAGGAAAGAATCAGAAACAGAGAAAGGATAGACTCAGTGCTAATACACAAGAACATGGAGCACAGCAGTACATCAGTGACAGAAGCCCAACTTGGACCCATCGCATTAAGTGACAGGGCACCCTCAGTAACCATGGGGATATTTAAAACGTTGATGTAGAGTGTACACAACCTCAGAACCTTAACACTGTAAAATGGGATGACTGTGTCTATAGTAAGCGCTGTTATGCCTTACACTGTAAGGCACATTTGACCTGACCAATTACCAGCAATAAACATGGAAAATAACTGGCGGTGGGAACCCTGTGTCTTAGGAGCAAGCCATGCAGCACGGACCATGAGATTACATTTACTGGTCTGGGACCAGGCTTAAATCTTCTTTATGACTACGGACTACCAGGCTCAATTGCAGTGTTCAGCCATTTAACTAAAGAAAGTAGCTACATGACAACTACAACTATTGGTTTGTTGATGTCTAGTAACCAGCATAGATGGTAGAGACTCTATTTATTAGAAAAAAAAAGAACACTATGCTCAATGAAAGTGACTCTGCCTTTGGTTTTACTTTGTATTTACTTTCTTGCCAATTCAGCTTAGATTTTCCACAGCAGCCCAATTCTGACCACAGATGTGACGGGAGTTTTTAGTCTGACAGAGAAAGCCTACGTGTGGTCTTGGGAGAGCTGCTTTCTGAGCACTGCCCTACGAATTGTAGCCTAGGGTGGAGAGACAAGAGGGTGGAGGTGCTGCAGGACTTTTACCAGACAAGGAAGGAGCCTTTCATTACTCTTGGCGCAGTCTTTGGATATAGGTGGTGCAGCAGGTTGGGTGTATCGTTGGAAGGAGGGGCGATGGTACAGGTCTCTTCGTAGGGTCTGAAGAGAGTCTCTCCACAATTTCTGTTTTTGCATCTGTGGCTGATTTCCAGTAGGCGTTTTCTCAGCATATGTGCACGGTTTACAGTATGGATGCCTTTTATCGCCTGCTAGCACACAACGCTTCGCGCTGCGCGTCCCCCCGGAGACCCCGTGACCCTCCTACAGCACTGGGTACGTGTCCACATCCCAGCAGCATCAGACATTCGGGCAGGGATGGGGGTTGGGCTACAAACAGGAGTCCCAGTGCAGCTGCAGGTCTGAGCTGTCCAGAAAGTCTGCTGAGAAGACACTGGGGGGCGTCTGTGAGCCCAACGGGGCCAGGATGGTGGCACTCTCGTTCCCCCGACCGACCCCGACGCCGTTTACGCTCCCTGCCCCGTCGCCACCGCCTCCAACAACGCTGTTACCCACACCGCCCCCTCCCCCACCCATGGATATGTCCAGCCAGTCCATGCCGTCAAGGGTGGGGTCCCCAAAGTCCAGGCCGGCGGGATGCGGCGTGAAGCCCAGTTCGCTGGTGTCCATTGGCGAGGGTGGGTGGTCCAGGATGCTGGGCGTGCTGAGCATCTGGCTGTGCAGCTCGTCGATAAGCGTCAGCGGGCTGTCCGCGTCATCGGCATCGGTGACGCCCAGCAACGGCGTGCCTGTGGTGCTTTCCAGGAAGTCCTCCAGACGCCCACTGCCCAGGGCATGCTGGGAAGAGGAGGAGGAAGTGGAGGAGAGGGAGGAGGAGGTGGAGGACGGCTCTGGAGGAGGCGTGGGAGGGGAGAGGCGGAGGGGAGAGGAGGGAGGGGAGGGGGTGGGCGGGTTTGAGTGCAGGTCGGAGAGGGACGGGTCCGGGTTGGCTTTGAAATTGGAGGAGATCTCTGAAAAGAAAAAAGGACCAGGAATGACAAACTGAAAGAAAATGCATAACATACATGACATAGCATTAAAACACTTCTCTAAATATGCATTATATAAAATAATAGAGGGGAACTTGCAACATCTTGATTCTGTGTGATCTGTGTGATGTGTTAAACTAAAGGACCCATACTCTAGTATTCTATTCAGGAAGAAATGCCTTACCTCCACTCTTGATGAGGATGTCAAACAAGTCGTCAATATGCTGACTGCATGAACCATTCGCCTGTAGTCAAAAATAAACAAGTCCCCCCATGAGAATGAACACTCAACTTCCAGGATGTGAGAGCATATCATGTGCTATTCTATTGAGCCATCATAAAGGCATAATAAAACACCATAATATCCGATATCTGATAGTGTCTAGCAAAACATTTACTTATTGGAAAAAGTCCATCAGGAAAATAAAACCTGGTTAGAGGCATTAAGATTAAGATTAAGATTAAGATAGGTGAACAGAGGGACAAAAGACAGGATGACAGAAGAAAGTGGGCAAGAGGACAGAGAAAGATGACAGGTCATACTTTGCGTGAAGTGGAGTGACAGGTCTGTTTAGGAGAGGGAGGGGTGAACAAGGTGTGCCGGTCAAAGGTTGGACACACCTCCGGCTGTGGGAAGAGGAGGAAGAAAACACAGAGAAAGAGAGAGGGAGGGGGAGAGAGAGAGAGATGGAGAGAAAGACAGAGCGCGCGAGAGAGAGAGATTCAACTACTAAATGTCAAATAAACGGGAACACACAGTTGAGATATGAGAAGAATATGGATGTAGGAAAAGGAAATGGCTGAATATAGGGAAGTAAATAAGAAGAAGTGTTATATTCAGAAAGAATGACTCATGTGCAAGGGGGTTTTGAGAGTTACAGTTTCACCGCCCTACCTTGATTTGTGGAGGGGAAGTGGTCTGATCCAATGACGAGTCCTTGTTGAAAAAGAACGGCTGAAGATTGGGTGGTGCAGTGGCAGGCATGTTAGGCTCCTGCATGCCATTGGTTTGCAGATGGAGCCCCGCCTTCTGAACACCAGGAAGAGACATACAGAAACCATGAGCCACGACAAAAACACATGAAGACCAACTCCAGACAAGTCCGCCACTTCGCATAGCATTCGTTGTGATTGAAAGCGTAAAGCAAACCTTTTTCACAGGCTGTTTGAAAGGAGTTGTCTGCTCCTTTGGTTTTGACTGGTTGTTACTGTTAGAGACTGTCTGTATAGGTGTCTGGCTGGGGAGCTTGACAGGAGTTGACTGTAACCGCTGTAAAAAAAAAAAAAACAAAACAAATAAAACAAAAGCATGTTAAATTACGCCATTCATTTGTTTACAACTTTACCCAAGCTAGTACAGCAATATCAGTTAAGGAACCAATTGTGGAAGCCTGGCTGAAAAACCCTCTGTACCTGAAGAGTGATGCGTCCATTGGTCTTGCTCTGGGGCGAAATGGTCAGCTGGCCGTCTGTGCTGCTGTTAGTCAACGTGATCAGATAGTGGTTACCGTTGCTGTCTGTCACCAGCGTAGGGGCGGGGTGTGCCTTCAGGAGGTCCAGTGAGATTGAGGGTGTTGTGACCTGTGTTCTGGGTTGCTGGGTAACAAACACTTGAGGGACCTAAAATAAATTCACATATACCAATTATGATTCTGTAGGACAGCTTAACACAGTAGAGAATTATAATGAGTAGCAATCAATAGGGTGCTTGCTTGATGACTAAGAACACAAAGAATCTTTGAAGGTTTTCTGATCAGTATCATGAACATATATCAGTCAAATTCATCCCCTATGTAATGAACATACAGAGAATTTGACTGACCTGCTGCGGTTTGGGAGGCTCCTGCTTTTTCTGTTGTCTCTGCTGTTGCTGCTTCTGAGGCTTTTGATGCTTCCTCTGCTGCTGTTGCTGCTGCTGCTGTTGTTGTTTCTGCTGTAGGATCAGTTGCTGCAGTTTCTGCTGCTGCTGCTGCAAGTCTATCCTCTGCAGCTGTGTCAGCTCCACATGCTGCTGCTGTTGGGCCTGCAGTCGGTGGATCTGCTGCAGCTTGAGCAGAGTCTGCTGGGAACACGGCATCTGCACCTTCCTCTGGGCTGTCTGCTGCTGCTGTTGCTGCTGCGGCAGAGTCTGCTGTGTCTCCATGGCTACCACAGGGGCGCCTGCTGTAGTGGCCACCGTTGAGGTCAGCACCATCTTCTCGTCCTCCATCTCTTCCTTCACCCTAGTGGTGACTCCATTGAGCTGGACACCGTTAAGAAGAAGAGAGGGCTCGGTGATGCAGCCATTCGGTATGTCCGTGGCGCCGGCGCCGTTGCGCTTCCCTTGCTCCAGCTGCGAGCGCAGCGTCTCGACAAGCCGCTGCTTCTGGCGCAGCATGCGCGTCAGCTCCTCGATCTGCTTGTCCTTCTCCTGCAGCATCTGGTCCTTGTCCAGCTGGGCCTCCTGGCCAGTGGTGACCGTTGCGTTGGGAGGAAGCGTAGCCGCTGGAGTGACTGGCTGAGAATGAGCAAGGCAGCTGGGAAGCTGGGCGAGTCCCTGAGGCTCCTCCTTCACCACGGTCTCAAGGGGCTCCGGGGACGGGTGGAGGGTGAGCTGGGTGAGCGGGGAACTCACCTAGTCAGGTGAAAAAGACAGAGAGAGAGAGACACAAAGAGAGGGGGATAGATATGGAGAGAGAGAGAGAGAGAGGAAAACTGATTTAAACTTAGAGCCTTCTGGAGTGTTTTGAGATTGTCAAATATTAACTTTGAATCTGAAAACACTTAAACCACAGCTTCACTGAAAATATGCCATAGGGGTCTTGCATGAAGCAGAGGGGAATAGTCTGCTTCAGGGGAGCTTATGCAAGTAAAGTTCAGAGAAACTGCTTAAGGCTTAAATACACAGTAACTTGTTACGGACACCTAAACTAAATGGAGGCGCAGATGTGAGCTTACCATTTCACCAAAGACATCACCATTGCAGCTGGTCTCGTCTGGGCTCATTCCAGCCAATGAGCGGTCAGAAGGGGCGGGGGACACCGGAGGAGAAGAGCTTGTGCTGTTGAAGCGTATCATGTTGGGTGTGGTGGTCAACTGGGTGGTGAGGCCATTGACAACTGGGATGGATCCCACTTTGACTGAGGCTTCCTTGGCCTGTGCAACAACGGGCATGGAACCATTCATTTGCCCCTGGGAGTGTGGTTTCTGACCAGACACCACGACACCACCATTCTGCTCCTGGTAGTTCTTCAGCCTCTCAATCAGGTCATTTTTAGTGCCCGAGACTGTCAGGCCCCTCAGTTTAAGCTCCTGTTTGAGCTCAGCAACCTGGAGCACAATCAGAACCACAGAAGAGAGTTTAACATCCAAAGTCTTAAAATTTCACAGCTGGCTTTAACAATTTTATGTGTTTATGAGCTGCACTTTCAAAACATCAGCTCACTTTGAACTCATCCAGGTTAGCCGGCAGGGTGCCTGGCTTGGCATTTGAGGACGGAGGCTGGCTCTGCCGGTTGGACCCGGCCTGACTGGAGGAGGTGGTGGAGGTGGAGGCAGTGGTGGGGGTTGGCACAGCACGGGACGGGGAGGGCCCGGGGTTGGCCGGCAGAGGGGGAGCAGGAGGAGGCTGTTGTTGCTGCTCGCTAGGGGGTCTGGGGAGAGGGAGAGAGAGAGAGAGGAAATAGCTGCAATGAGAAAAGGCTTCCTCTGACTTCCTCCGGCGAGGTTACATAACTGTGCGACCACAACACGTAGACAAAGAACAGGGTCTAGAGTGCCCTCTTGTGCCTTAGCTTGGAATTTCGAATGTAGAACATTCTTGCACCTCAAGGCTTTTCAGTTTCAGACAAAAGCTCTCTGCATTAATTTAATTTTACTTAGCCTTAAGAACATATAAAGACAAACTGAGGCTCATCTTATACAAAACACACACACACACACACTCACTTGGGTGGCGCGGGCAGAATGGTGTGGTAGTTGTAGTGCTGTTGCTGCTGGCTGATGATCTGCAGCTGGAGGAAGAGCTGCTGCTGCTGGAGCAGCTTGGCATAGGACGAGTCCATCTGCGGCGGCGGCTCTCGCTCCGCCTTCTGGTCCGGCGGGATGTACTGGTGGTACTTGAGCTTCTTCACCTTGGGCTTGCTGTCCTTGGCCTTCTTGGGCCGCTGGGACGGCCGATCCGAGCTGGACTTTGACGATGACTGTGAGCAAAATGGAGGCAGAGGAAAGGGAGTAAGAGTGATGTTAATTGAAGGAAAAACAGAAGATGGCAAGGGGGGTGAGAGGCAGAGCGGGGCAGAGGTGGGTAATGTGGGCATCCTAACCAGGAGAGTTGTCCTTTTTTAAGTATAAGAATACAGCAGTACTTGTGTGGAAACAATGGAGGAGGAGAGGACAAAGGGTAAAAGAACCTATTCTGGGCACATCAGACCTCTGGGACACATACTGTGCCGAGCTGCATCATAATGTAGAATAGCTCTCAGTGGGGCACATACAGTATCTCCACCAATCTCACTGCATTTGAATTTTCATTACTGTGCCTGGTTGTCCTGAAACAACAGTAAGAGCCTAGGACTCAGTGAGGTAAGAGCCTAGAGGGTGCCTGCCCACCTTTGTCTGCCCAGTGGCTGGACGTGGTGTGGCGGTGGTCAGGGCCCCGTTGGTCATTATCTGCGGGGGAGACCTGTCTGTGCCGTTCAGCCGCAGAGGGACTTGGGGAAGGAACTGCAGGGGAAATCAATTGAGGAAAAAGATTAATTAAGAAAGAGGAAAATTATATGAGTAAAACACTTAAACGTTCTACTTTGCATTTGGTCAGTATTTCATATAAACCTAAACTTGCAATCTGCTTTTGGATCTTGTAATCTCTCTGCCTTTCCACCTGATTAGCAGTCCTCAACATTCACCTAGTACATTGAAGTGAGCCAGAGCTAGCTACGGATTTTATCTGTTCAGTGGTCTAAAAAGTGCCTCAGTTGGTCAGGCAGGCAGAGGTACCTGTGGAGGAGATGGGGTGCCGTTCAGATTCAGCATATCAGACGGCGAGTGCTGCTGGCCAGAGCCAAGGGGAGAGTCATGATTGGCTGGCTGATCAGGCGAGAGTGCGTCACTGCTGTCCTCATCCAAGGAAGAGCTGTCGCCTTTCGGGGACGTCGTACCTGAAGGAGTAATAGATGTGTGAACACTCCCATCGATTTAATCCAGCTTTACAACAGCATTTTTTTTCCGCTTAAGGTGCCAGACTTCTGCCTGTTATGTGCAGTTCTTTAAGCAAGCATTTCAGCAGTGCAAAACACACAGACAGTGGTTCAATAGCATAGTCTGATCAATGAGAACAAAAGCTCATGGTGACAACATCCACCCACTTACTTTTTCGCAACAAGGTCACTTTGGCATTCCACAACATGCCACAGCATGTTGCAAAACCAGGGCTCAAATGGCATCAATCTGCATGTGAACACCATGGAGGTGCACTGGAGTACAAAAGTGTGGTTCGTTTCAACACACCGCCATGCTACCACAGCTGCAGTTTGAATTAGATGTGTTGCCAGTGATTTGTCAGGGCTGATAATACTCCTTGATCCATGGCCATTGGTATAACACCTCAGGATATACCGTAAGACTCATGACAAAAGCTCTTGACATTTAAAACTGACAAACTGCCCAAACGCACACGCCCACGAAAATGCCTTGAGAGGATTCTAAGGAATATGTAGTTAAATCTTGGTCCAATACTATGGGCATTTCATCCAAAGTCACTGCATAACATTTAAGTCTTACATAATGAAAATACAGAATAAGGTTGTCATGTTATACAAAACACACAGGTCTTCAGACAATGCCTACACTTGTCTGATCAGGTGGTGTATGTCTGTATCATAGTAAGTGTTGGTGTAAAAATGACAGGGCGACTTTGCATAGACATGTACCAATGATTGTGTGCACAGGCAAGATGTTCTTATGGATGAGCTCGATGGGGCCCGGCCGGTGGGAGATCTTATCGTTGAGGTCATCAGCCAGACGAGCTCTCTTTAGCTTCAGCTGCTTGGCCTGCAGCGAGGGCTCGGCCGAGGTCTCTGTATATAGACACACACATACACACAAAAACAAACACAAACACATAAATAAATGCAACAATCCAAACAATTATAGCAAAAGAAATTACTGTTTTGAACCTTGGTCAAAATAAACTATAGTAACTATATTCTTGCATTAGCATTAACTTTACCTTACTAGTGTAGCTTTAACCTATTTAGTCTGTGGGTGTACTTTAAACAGAAAATGTCGTACAACACAGCTATTACCAAAGGCCACTTTGATATAGGCCACAAACCATAAGAGGAAATGAGGTTCGCTTCACTGCCAGTCACACTGCAGTAAAGTAGTAATGGTGCACTGTGAGAACTGGTCACATAATGACCAAAGGGTAAACAGAAATAAACATGCACTAAAGTATGGTTTAAGAGACTATTGACTTTAAATTTGTAGCCTGCTGTGAGCGTTTCAGTTCAAAGGTGTAAACACATAAGCAATTTTTTAAGGTTTTTATAAAGATGCCTGGCAGCAGCAGGTTAGCAAGATGACAAATGCCTGGTATAGCTTGTTTTTCAAGTACGCTTTGCTTTGTTTTTCAAGCAACATAACATCTTTGAACATGTTTAAAAAACACTTCCAGTGTTTGTTTTACAACCTCTAATGTGAATAGCAGTCCAATCCAGACCACTTGAATGCAAGGCTTTGTCTGTGTGATGGTGTGTTCTGGATGGAGAGATAAAATGTGGTCTCCAAATTATAGAATAAAAGAGTTACTACAGCACAACAATGACCTTTATTGTGTGCATCCTACAACCCTGATGTGGTTAGCGAAAGGTGTGGGGGCCTGTGGTTACCACAGCTGTTGACACAGTTGCCACTGTCACCATCCCTTTTTTTCTTATCATGACACTTAATGCTTTTTAAACTGTGCAAACGAGTGTGTAAAACCACAATTGCTCACACTACAAACACCTTTTGACCATGTAATATTGCCACTTTGCTAAAACTGCTTGATGGAAACTTCAGCTCATCTGAACCATCAGGTGTTATTTACGGTTCCTTCAAAAGGGGGGGGTTAGACAGTTAAAACAAAGAAGAGGCAAGTGTATCCATCCATCTATCTAAACCACATTTAAAGTCATTCTTTTTTTTAAAACTATAAATGTAGTGCTGTGCGTTTAATTCAGTCAAACCAAAACCAAACAGTCGTGCACTTGACCTTGAGCATCTGACAAGTGCTTCCAACTCACCTTCCAGTATGTGCATCCTCACCAGCTCCGACCTCTCAGGACGGCTCCGGATCTTCCGCTTCAGATAGTCCTCCGTCTGAGGAAGACCAAGAGGCAAGTTACAGTAAAGACTAGGTTGCCCAACTTGACTCCAGTACAGGGAATTATAATGTGTGTGTGTGTGTGTGTGTGTGTGTGTGTATGTTCTATGCTTCATGGGAAATGGACCTACGCTGATAACACACCCTCCTGACTAGTGAGGCTATGGGAACTGAAAGTGCTTGCAAAGAGCATGCTAAACAGAACCACATGTACTTGCTAATAGATAACCATTTAATGTTAACAGTGTAAAAAACGACATTCCTTCAGGACAGACTGCACAAACACCAACAGTTTTTAGGCATGTTACTAACAGAGGGCTCAACCATTAGTTGTACAGTATTTATCGAAAGGAAAAGGAAGATTAGCAGAATCAGAAAAAATCAATTAAAATGGTCAAGTCAGAATAATTTTAAAAGCTTCACTTTAAAAGGACACCCTCTCTATGGAGCTGAGAGGGCTGAATCTATCACAGATTTAATGTCACTTCATCCCAATTAAGTATGGGTATGGGACTGAACCCAGTAACTGGTTGGTCACAAAGCATGATAGTGCAGACTCACCCGTGCCCGCTCCAGACTCTTCCTCTGCTCGTGGAAAGCGGCTGGGCTCTTCAGTGCTATCAGAGAAAAGACAGAGAAAAGAGGTGACCAAGGTTGGACGTGCCGTCACACTGCCGCTCGCGATTTGAAGCAACACATTCTCAAAGCAGAACTGGCTATCCTGTGAAAATGTCACTCTGGTTATTATTGTGCAAACTGTAAAAAAAAGAACATCCTCTATCAGTGTACAGTATGACTAGCTGATCTACTGAAACATGAGACAAGGGTGATTCTGTGGCTCACACCGTGGTTTCAAAGACGTGTTTGATGCCTCATCTTTCTCAAAAAATGAGGTGAGCTGGCCTCTGCGTTTCACTTGTGTTGTCTGCAAAGCAGTCGCATTCCGCCTCTGTCATTGCTCCCCAATTGGGTTGATGTCGGTTGCTATGACTCCACATCATCACATCTCAGTCCAAATCCTTCTGAACTGAGATGTTTGTTGGTTGTTCGGTTTTCTTTGACTGCAGATGTGGAAGAGGGAGTTGTGAGGTGCAGGACGTGGCGGTTGAAGGTGATGTAAGATCACCCGGTTAGGCAAGACCGGATGATGAAACCTCCAGAAGAACAGAGGCCGGCCTGTACCAGGCCATCGAAAGTCAAGACTCTCAGCGCCCCAGGGTTCTGTTGTGGACACATAGGGGGTGACAGTGGGTGGGTGGTGTAGGCTATGACGTGACTCTGAGACCCTCTCATAGCTCCTCCTGTGATCCTTTACAGTCTCTAGACTATGCAGGGTATCAGTTTACTTTAGAACATCTGGCTCTGAGGCCTTCATCTCTCTCAGTTGAAAACACGACTCTTGCAAGGTTGCTAAAGCCTGATGTTAGCATATGTGGATCAATGCCCAAAATCACAGGGCAACTTTTTCCTAACCTCTTAATAGCGCAGCGGGTCAGTAAGGAACATGTGACACCGGAAACGGAGCCTTCACCTGTTCTCACCTCCACCCACCCTGCTGCCAAGAGTGGTGGCAATGAGCCCAACCAGGTTCTTAGAGTTCTGTTATAGCCCATTAGTGTGATTCAACAGGCCAAACCGTTAATAAGTGCATCACTTTTATTCAACTGACAGATGTACAACACTCATCCATTGAGGTATGGTGTGCAGAGATGACATGTCCTTCAAACTAGTTTTTGAGAACCCCCGGCTGAGACAGAACTTGCTTGAATTACTGCCTGATTTCAACTGTATTTAAATGGAATATTGAACAGATGCTGGTGTAATTCTTTAATGTCATCATCCCACAATGGTTGAATCATAAAGGCTCATAATCATGCAGAAGGAATTTTATAGGATGAAGCAGATGATCACTGACTCTGCTAAAAAGTGTGCTTGACCACAGACTTCTCTTAAGGTTTCTGCTTTAACAGATGAACAGGTGGTCTTATGTACACATTTCAGCATCACACAGTTCTTGTGAGCTTCCTGCTGCTGGTCATAAACAAACATCTCAGCATCATGTTTTTGCTTGATGTTTTCACAGCATCTGGTAAAAGACACTCACTCATTCACTGTTTTGCCCTGATCCAGTTCAACTATAAATATTTTTTTTCCCCCATTTCCCAGAAAAAACTAAAAAAACTAAAAAAAAAAAAGCTGGAAAAATACAAAAACACAACACCGAAACAATTGAGTGATTGCTTCCTGTCCCCAAGGCCAAAAGGCCCTGACTGCTGAAAGGACCAAGGCTTGGTTTGGCACTGGATTTGGCTCGGGTCACTCTCAGAGCCAGTGAACATTTGAGTTAGAGTCCTTATGGCTAAGAAAAGGAATAGCTCATTGCTATTTCTCTTACACGGTCTTCCTTCTTTTGCACATTGAGTGTCAACAGAATACAGCAGCTGGACAAAGTTTCTCCTCGTTTTGGCAGAAGTGAGCACAAAAGGGGAAGTGGAAACAGAAGGAGAAGCTGACCCACCTGATAACAGACTATGGCCGTTTTAATCTGAGGCAGCCACAAAGCTTGTTATATTAAGAAGCGGTATACTTCTCGTCTGTGTTTAGACACCCACTATAGAACCTCAAGCAAGTGTTGCACAATAAGTTGCACAAACCTCCAGTAAGAATGACTGCACATTAAATATTTATGCATGAACAGAACATCTTAAAATAACTCATGTTATAACAGATAATATACATTGACCTGTCATCACTACAATAACAGTAATATTTTGAGGATCGCTACTGCACAGTGACTTTGCCAAGACTTTTTAAATGAGGTGAGGCCTTGAAGTTATTGGCTCAGTGATACAGGAATGTCACAGAACAAAACACACACGCGTGCACACACACATGCACACATACACACACACGCATAAATAAATGAACTGCTATGTGCTATAAGAGAACATTTACAATGATAATAGCAGCTGCATGCAAACTGAGGCCCATTGAAGAGGCATTAACCAAAAGGTTGAAACATCAACGACAGGACTGTTCTTGCATGCCTAGTACACATACTGGATTTGCATGCAACTATCTTTGCTTCATTTACATAAGTAAACATCTGAATGTTATTCTTACACATCGAGGAATAAAACCAGTAGAGCTTAATGACTGTGTTGTCTAGTGTCACTGTCCTACTGAACTTTTTGTTGTGGTGACAACCTGGCATCCATGGTGCCTGTTTGTTTTGGATGTTGAGTCACCCAAACAAAAGCAAGGAGACATAGGGTAGGGGAAAAAAAATAAATAAAAAACAGATGTTAGGTGGAGACTGGCGGGGAGACTTACGAGGCATGATCCCTTGGCTGACCAGCTCCTCTCGTGTGCGTCGTTGCTGCAGTTTGAGCTGTAGCACTGCATGTGGAGAGAGGGAGAGACAGAGAGAGAGAGAGAAAGAGACAGAAAGTGTCGGTCAGATGGAGTGTACAGGAAACGCACAGACATTGTAGTGGCAGTGATGATCTCTGTCTCTCCACTCTCCGCTGTTCTTAGCAGGCAGTTCCCATTGATGTACCCTAAGTGTTTCTAAGAAGAGTGGGAGAAAGCAAAGTATTGATGGCAACCACCCTCTCTCTTTCTCACAGCCTCTCTCTTCCCCTACATACTCTACTGTATATACTCAGAACTGAAGAAGGAAGTAAAGGGGAAGCGGTTTGGGGTGTGAAGGGGGGGGTGGCGTTACACACTTCCTTATTCTTCGTTCTCCTCTGCTGCTTTCAGATAACATGACTTGTCATGCCAGTTGTTTCTGCCCCAGAGGCCACCATGGGGAGGTTCCCCACCTGAGAACTACATAGGCACGGGCACTGCCCACATGTCAACAACAGGCCTTGGACTGTATGCTCACTGTGGTATTGAGCATAGTGGGAGGGCATTAAAGGCCAAGCCTGTTTCATGGACTCCATACAAATGCCACTACAGATGATCATGATGGTGAAGACAGCATTAAAATGCTTCTGTTTACAATCCTTTGCGGTCACTTCAAGTCACAGGAGTGATTGTCACAGTAAAAATGACAGACCATCCTCAGCATAGAAATGGAAGTCAATTAACCTCTGCGGGAGTAGAGGACTCACTTTCTTCAATATTCAGTTAAATGAATTCAGGTATTAGATATGTCCATGTGCACAGCAGTATCCATAGCAACAAACACTGTTCAAGCGGAAACTTCTAGATATGGAAAAAGAGTCAGTCCAGCCTGCTGTCTGTCCAGTCTACTGTTCTGCGCATTCCACTTCTCTTCTAATTCTATCTGTTCTCTTTTCCAAAACACTGGACAACACATCCACCCTGCACTTAACTGACCACCAAAAAAAAAAAAAAAAAAAAACTGTGAGTCACAAACACAAACTTATCTTGGCAGCAAGTGCCCTGATGATCAGGGAGTAATCAACCAAACGAGCGGGCCAGACAGGGCACTCCAATCGTTTGGACGTTACGTTATGTTACTCGGTTTCTGCCAGGCCCAGAAGGGCTGTCAGCCACCAGCCCACCGGGACATGGGAGAGGGCAGCACACACCTGTTAGTGTTGACCCCCATGACATCACCTCCAACACAGACTGCTGACGCATACCCGCCAGTCACCTTCACAGGGGACTCTGGGCGGGGGGGACCAATCTCCACACTAACGGAGCAATAACTTAACAGCCTATACTGGTCCAACAACACACACACGCACACATTTTCTAACATGGCTCACGTGCTAAGATCACATGGTGACTCACAAGGGGATATGCCACTGAGGACAAGTGAAACATGGCCTGGCACGGGACAAAACTGATGAAAGAGGGCTCTATTCTCAGGAGATAAAAACCTTGAACCTTCAACGCTTTTCCTTCTCCCTGGCCTAGGCCTCCGTCTTGCTTGTGAACGGTCATGAAACTCCTGGCTGTTTGTTCGTCCTCCCACTGCCCAGTGTCATGTCACATTCTCATCATTCATTCGCCGCTCACTGTTTCACTGCTGAGCCTCTGTGACCACTGCCACCGCCCCTCCCACCACACCCACCCAACACACAGACTATTTCAGGCCCCCAGCACAGCAGTGAGGAAACACAAGCTCTCTCACACCTATTTGTGAAGCTGGGCCCTATTACTGTAAATCAAACAGACACTTTAATATGCTCCCCTTGCCAAAGCAGTCACAGATCAGCAAGAGAGAGTATGACCGAGAGACAGAGAGAGAGAGATAGAGAGAGAGAGGAGAGCAAGAAAGACAGGTGGAAAATTAGCAGTGGGTGATGCTGTACTAGTTCCACTAGCTGCAGCTTTTCTACAGTCCAAAAGACCAAATGAAAACTAAAATGAGGAGCAGGCGGTGCAGTTGCCAACTGGGTTAATCTCTGGGCCTGTATGGCACTGGGCATAATTAAATCTGTCCCCAAAAAGCCCCTTGGCTGCCACACCACACGAGGCGACGGGGTCAGCCCCGCTTTCGCGCCGCTCCGCGCTATGCTCTACTTGCACCTGGCAACCCACTTCAATTCAGCCTGTGCTCGGAAAGGCGAAGAGAATGACCTCAACATTTGGCCACCAGACTAGGCAACTAACAAACACTGTGACAGTGAGTGCTGAGAGCCAGCCGCCCTGATGAGGGAACAGGGGCAAGTCATCTGCTCAACAGACGCTGAGAGAGGTGTGAAGTCACTTCCAGTCACACAACCACATTTTAGCCCCTCCAATGCACACAGATACAGCTTAGCTCTGTATTACTGGATACCGGCACTCGTACTGCCGGAGTCACTCAATGCCCACCTTCTTTCAAGTTATGATAGGCGTGTCTCTCGTAATCCATAGTTATCCCTGGCTTGCTGGTATCTTCTCTGATTGGTTGAGCCTCCAAGGAGGAAGTGTCGATGTGCAGGCAGTGATTAGTATCCAGCATGATGATTGAAATACGTTCTCAAAAGTTCAAAGAGACTCATTAATTGTCTTATCAAATTATGTACAAATAGTTAACATCTGATATTTTTCCAGCTGTCTTTCAGATTTGCTCATTATTGGCAATACATCACGCAGACCTCACAGGTTCCCCCTTTCTGATCTGTAATGAAGAATTATGTCCATAGATCTGGCCAAATTTGATTTGCAATGACCGGCTTTGGTGTCCTTTGCAGATTTTCTTTTGCCGTCACTAAAGTTTGATCCCTTATTTCTTGCGCCTCTTCTGTTCTCTGGTCTTTACTGTCTTTTTATTTATTCCTTCTTCAAGTCAAGTCAAGTCCCCCTTGTCCAGGTTGTTGTCCAGGTTTGTGAGTTACTGGATGCGTCAACCTCATGGGAAGAGGAAATCATTTTTTGAACGAAAGAGTGGAGGAAAGGGAGGAGTGAAGGCAAGGTTAGAGCAGAGAGCCGCGGCGCAGAGCCTGCTCTAGCCACTGACGCACCGACCCGCTCCGGTAGAGGGGGTTGTGGGGGGGTGAAACGAGAGGAGGGTCCAACACAGTGCCAATAGACTGCGCTCCTCTCCTCCTCCAGCTCAGCTGTTGCCGCTCATTCACTTGCAACCTCAACAGTGGAGGCACCTATATCAACCCCTTCACCTCGAACCTCAACATCAAGGTTCTCTTCTTATCTGACTTAGTCCACTGTAGAATGAATCTGATCACCATAACGACTAAGATAAGATCAAGCAATATTCTCATAAATTATATTGTCTAATAAAATACGGCCATAAATGGATCAGTACGACATGCATAGTGTGTGACACGTGAAATGATCCACTCAATATGATACTGTGCATCAGGGCATGACCAGTAGGTATTCTCCCATGTCCTTAACAAAACTTTTTAAATCCATCCCGTGATGCTTGAAGTAGTTCTAAGGCTTGTCATTCCACAGGGAGCTCCTGTCTCCAAGAAGCTACTGAATGGTTTTGCAGAGTCAAATACACAACAGATTCCTCAGGCTGCAGTTTTCAGTGCTGGTGAGTTGGACTATTAATAAAAAATAAAAAAAAACCCTCACACAAACAGACCCATACACAACGACAGACAGACAAACAAACAAACACACACACACACACACACACACACACACACACACACACACACACACACACACACACACACTGGGCCCTGTATTTGCTGCTTTTCTATGGGCTAGAA
>JAVQKI010207720.1:0-12328 GCA_036025975.1 Nematalosa erebi
ACGGAGGTCTGTCTACTACCTGTCTCCTAAAAAGGCGTGGCAGCTTCGAACCCTACGTCATATTGATACAGGAAGAATCTCCTTATGAATCGTCTCGGTTTATCAACCGTCTCTGTTAATAGTATGAGCAGCAGCCTCATACTCCTCTTTCATTTTTTTCAGCTGCTCACTGCTTGAGGCTGCCTGTTTTTCCATCTCCTTAATGAGAGCCTCATTGATCAACTTGTTAAACTTCTCCTTTTCCTCGTGATCCTGCCTCATTTTTGACATGAGGCTCCGGAGGTTGGCCTCCATCCTCTCCATCTCTTTTAGGCTCTCCACGTTTGCCTCCTTAAACGTGGCAGAAACCTCCAGAATGGTTGCCTGGCTTTTTCTTTGCTCTGCCTGGCAAAAAGCCGCCATCTCCATCTGAAACTTTTCTTTTTCAGCCACTGACTGCTGATGTAGTGACTTTTTTTCTTCCTCCAGGCTCTGTATATCATTGAAGAGTTTTTCAATCGTTTCTTTCATGACCTGTGATTTCTTGGCCTGTTCTTCCTCTAATTCTGCAAAGGCACTCTCTAAATCTCTCCTCATTGGCTCGGTCAAGCGAGCGTGTGTGCTGCCACAAAGCCTTTCCATCTAAAACCAAACAACATGAGCAAATTAATAACTATTGGGTCTATAGCTTTACCCAACTGGCTCTAACAGTCAACAGCCTAGAAACTTAGTGTAGGCATATATTCAGGCCTTTCGTTTAAGATAGCCTGTATTGTGATCACAGGCTACTACTATGTGCTTCTTACCTTATTGAACTCTGTACCAGATTTTTTAAACCAGTGTGTAGCTCATTAATAGTGACACTTTACCATCCGCTGTCCGTCTGAATGCAAACAGTTGTACTGACCGGTAACTCAATTGTGGCCAGGATTTTATAGGTACTTGAATGCTTACGTCACAGAGGGTCGTGATGTAATTGGGTACTGTATCGTAATCGACTTTAACTTGCCGTCTTCATTGAGCTAAATAGTATATGTCCAACATTTAGGGTATTAAGCCTATACCTTGGGAAAAAAAACAGCCTACAATTGCAGTAAAAAAAAAAAAAAAAAACTCTATACCAACAGGTGCATAGCCTACTTAAGCTAACCTCTCCAAATAGCCCTTCACTGTCTTTAAAGAACGTCAATGTCATTAGGCTACAGGATGATTGTAGGCTAATCGTGACTCTTTCGACTCTTCCGAAAGCATCTAACCCGTGTTCGCTTAAAGGGTGGTATTTAGGGTTGAAAACCACATCTCACTCTTAAAAGAATTCGGACATTCTTACCTTACCCAAGAAGGAGCAGAACATAGAGCTAGTGCCAAGATTGAGTGGAGGTGGATGAAATGGAACAGGCCCGAAGCAGCTTTCCAGAATTTTTTTTCCCCAGTGGCATTCTATTTTCGTTGGGATCCAAGTATTTGAACTGCCATAGATATATCTGCTGGCACGCAGTAGACCGCACGCTGACGTTGAGGTTAATAAAAGCAATGGACTTTTTGTTGGAATATCAAGCAAATATGATGTCGAACCAAGAAATTTGATAGACTATTGAGTTGGCATGCGGGGCGCTTGAAAACTGAACAATGGTCAGAACATGCACCATAGGCCTACATTAAAAAGACAATATGAATGTATAGGCTACGTCTAGGTCTAAGTAGCTGTTTGCGCATTACAGATTATTTCTTGAGGGCATTTACCACTGTTGGCCGACAGTGATTTTTCGTCCTCCGTATCTCAGTGCGCAGCTTTATGCCAAACGCACGTCCATTTTAGGCTATTTGCTAATGCCAACCTGTTCGTTTTCCCTAACACGAATCGGTCCCAAAATTGTAGGCCATCAACTCCGCTTCATTAATGCTCAATCAGTCTGATTTGGGGGATTCTGCATTATGACAAATCTTTCAGTTTCTTTCTTTCCTTTTTTTTTTTTTTTTTTAACAAAAGGGCAATTTGTGGATGGTTATAATCAGCCATTTGAAAACCGTGCAACTCGTTGAAATGGCATTACATTTCACTCCCCAGCACTGTTGTCTATTATCATGTGCAGTGCCCCGCGCCACTTCCCTCTGTTCCATGGGTTAAGTATAGGCCTAACAAGTTTCGGGGGGTTAGGAACTACATTAAGGACTATTGTTGTTTTGTTTGTTTTTACTGTTTGTTATATGCCTAATCAGTGCTCATGTGGCGCATGCTATACTTGCTGATTTAGTTCCTGTAAAACAGCAAGTAAGCACAGCTGGTTTCTTGTAGGTCTGTGTGGCGATTATCAGGGCACACTGAGTGCATTTGACTGCACTGTCAAACAGATGTAGGCTTACTGCAAGTGAAGCTGAACGAACAACTGTTAATACATATCAATTGAGTGGCGTACATACATTTAATTTCTTTACACTTCTTTCGTTCTTAAACAGTCGTGTCAATACATACTCTATTGTGTGTGTGTGTGTGTGTCTGTGTGTGTGTGTAAGAAAGAGAGAGAGATAGGGAGAGAGAGACAGAGAGATTACCTTTCTAAAATATATTCTGCTAACATGATCAAGATCCTCTGAAGTGAGCTGTATAAAATCACAAAGCTATTTAATAAAAAATATGGTTTTCTGCCTTTTCTTGGTCTTTAATCTTGTGGTCTGGGTTCAGCTGTGATGCTTAGGGCCCCAAAGTTCAATGACCTCTAGAAGTCACCAGAGGTCAGATAGAGTTTGTCATATTGCAGATTTGAATTCAGCACACCCAAATTGACAATGTAAGACTGGTTGTCAACTTTGTCTCAAAAATGCCTGAGGGTTTCACAATTCTGGATCTTGGCACCAGTCTATACGCTCCCACAAGACAATTACACACAGTTAAGAACAGCCTTGAGCATGCTCCAGCATTTGGGTGCCGCTGAGAGACGTCGAATTTTCATTACATATAGAACTTATTTCTTACTAATTACTAATTCTGTTCTACAGCGTGTGAACTGAACCCTGCGGTAAAGTAAATATGAAGTTTTAATTTCACTAAATTGTTAATGGTTAATTATTTAGATATAGCATAATTTAAGCGGCATGGTGACTCCAAATCTATACTTCCGTGTTTTGTTGAATGATCAAGAAACACATCTTAACACAATACAAACCTAGCACAGCAACATCAGTAGATGTCTCCTTTTTGTTTTTTCATCAAAGGATCTTCCCCCTCCCCCCTTTTGTCTACCACTAACAACGCCTACATATAAATATAGGCCTTCCACATCAATTGTTCTATTGGCACATGAAAAGCAGTGTGTGTGTCTCTGTGGAAATGGATATTCCGCAACACTTACACTATGTGCACACGTATTATTGTATGGACATGCCTTTTGTTTCCCAAGTGTTCTACAGTTTTAAAAACAGACATCAACTCTGCATTTTAAATAATGTTTTAATGTGATCCATGAATTATCATTTTGGTATTTATTTAATCATTTCCATACTTAGGGATGTTTTACACCAAATTAATCAACAGGCTACTGAAAAGCCTCTCTCTCTCTCATTAAAGTTGTGCGTGAATGTGTGTGTGTGTGTGTGTGTGTGTGTTCTTATATAGATTTGCATCATCATGTATTCTTACTCTACATAAACATTCACAATCACAAACACACTAAACAAACAGGCATCCAACACAAGTCCAAGAGTCATGATACCACTTGATACGAGAAATACACTCTTCCTCTTGGCACACAAACATACAGACACACTCACTCCTAACAGATGTACGGATAATCACATAATCTCCATAATTAAATCAGATCAACTTTTTTTCTTATTCTGGCACTCTCATTGGTGCAGAGAGTGACAAAACAACAGCAGTGATATAATAAAAGAGAAAATAAAAGGCTAAAAGAATAAGGGGCTTACACCAGAACTCATCAAAGCCCTGATCTTTCACTGTTACAATCACACATGATGAGAAATGCATCGTTTGGAGAGCATTGAAGGCACTGAAGAACTGAGGGCCTGCTCTATCACAGCAGGCTGGCTGGCTGGCTGGCTGGCTGGTGAGTGATCTCTGGGTGTCCTCAGCGGAGTCTCACTTGTCCAGTCCATTAATGTTCTCTGGCACGAGACCCTCCAGAACAGCTTGTTTGGATTCCTGGATCTGAGGGACGACACAGACCAAACAATGGACAATCAAATCGATCATCTTCCTCTGATGTGACTCACTCAGGTGATTAGGTAGTAGATTGTGGCAGTGGCATTGATTGGAGTAGGCCTACCTGAAAAGTTGGGCTGAGTCCAATGATGCTCTGCATGTTGGTACTGTAGTAGCCCAGGATGTATTGGGCTGAGAGCAGAGGAAGGTCGTCTCCCTTCATACAAACCTGCATTAGGTCAAAAAGGCCATTAGATACATGGGAAACACACACACACTCATTCACACTGTAACCCCCCCCCAGAATACAGTATATCTATGTGTGATTGTGACGCACCTTCACAAGATCATTAACAGGAACATCATAATCTTTTGCCCAGGCAAAGGCAATGTAGTCATGGGGGCTCTTGAAGTCAGTCTGCAAAAGAAAGAATGAAAGCCTGCATAGATAATTGACTGCAATGATATCATAAATGATGATGTGCACCTAAATCTACACAAAGGTCTTTTTCAGGGAAAACTGAATTGCTCAGGTAGTCTGGACTAAGCTTAATCTATTCACACTGTTCAGACAGATAATTTATCAAGTGAGGCTAGCTCTTCTCCCGCTTATGCTAGTGATGCTGTAGTGTTTAGTGTGGTCAACTGACCTTGTAGAGGCCGATCCAGTCATAGGTGCAGGCAGGGAAGGCTTCCTGGATGGTGTAGGAGAGCAAAACGTCCTCATCAGCGCTCCAGACACCCTCAGCTGCCAATGTCACCAGAGGCCTCTCGAACTTCTTACGGAGCTAAGAAAAATGAAGAGAGAGAAAGGAAAATTGTGCTCAGTCATGGAAATACTCACATTTTGGTCAATGACAACTGCACTAAAGCCCAGTTAAACATTCACCTTCTAAGTGTTAACTCTTCTAACAGTTAATTCTAGAATCTGCTGGTCAGGAACTGTGCAAAAAAGGCAAGCCAAATACTGGCATCTGGTACATTTCAACACTTTTCTCTTTCCTGCTTATACCTCCAAGGAGAAGACCCCAACGACAGGCTTGTGGTCGCTGACACCATACTCCATGTTACTAGTGTAGACATCTTGGGCCACCTTCAGAGGATACTCCTCGTCATCATCGACTACCCAAGATGCCGTGGAGGAGCTTTCGTCATTGTCTGTAGAGCTCTTGGGTCGGACTCGCCACAGGATGCGGTCAGTCCAGGCGGGCTTCCTCTTCTTCCCGCTAACCAATCAGAGAGCAAGAGCAGAGCTAGTATTAGAGTCATTCTTTTGTTGGCCAAAAGAGGGAGACTGGAGGATTAGGACTGGGTTCAGAGGTCATCTCATTAACTTTGTTTCATACTTTCCATTCCTTTTCATACACAATCCAGTCAGTTACTGTCACTTTAGCTATACACGAGAGTTACACTTTCAAAATATTTTCAGACAGCCTTGTGTTGCATTTATAAACAAGAGCATATAGCCAATAGTCAATGAAAAGTTGTTTAAAACCTAAACCACCTACACTGTATGTCATCTGTTGTCTTAATCCAATATAAATACAAAACTCTCAGATTACTGTAGATAAACGTCTCTAATTTACTGGAATACATCAGGTGTATTAGTAAGTGTGCTTATGCAAAAGCTGCGTGAACATGAACAAGCAAAAGTCTAGCAATAGGCAATAACACAAAGCTCTAAATGTGAGAGTGAACTACTGTGATGCACTAAACACTGAAATGGCAGAACACACACCAGCACCCTGTAGCAGAGGAGACACACACATGCACACACACACACGGCCAAACGAGTGAGCAGGACAAGCCCCTCACACACTCTGGTCTCTGATATAAGAGGGACTACCTCTGGGGAGAGGGGACTAGCAATCTTTTGACAAGCTTTCTACTTAACCACATTTTCTTAAGGAAATAATCCCCTATCCTCTGGTTATCTTTTACTGTATTGGCTAAAAAGTTAATACAGTCATCAACTGAGAGTCAAAACAATTGCTCTAAGGTCCCACTGGGAGGTCAACTGGGAGTCAAAAACCACAAACCTCTCCTAACACAACTGCAAAAGAGCACTGTAACATTTCACCTCAAATTCCATAGTTCTATCATATCAAACCATATGTGGTAACACTTATGTGTTAATGGCTAACATATGATCTTTGCTATAAAGTGTTACCTTACCTGATTCCTAATTATTTTCTTCCTACATAAATAATCCTCCTCACACATGTGTTTCAACCTCCCTCCTTACTCCCTACTCATCCTCATCCCACATGGCCAGCCTCCTTGCTGCCCTTGCCCAGCCCTGCCCAGCCCTGCCCTGCCCTGCCCTGCCTATGTGGAGAAGACACCCACCTCTTGGGGCCGAGCTCCCTGTACCAGCCCCCGAGACACACACACAGAAGGAACCACGTTAGCGTGGTGAGCAAGAGGGCCAGGCCGGTGCTGCAGCGCTGCAGAGGCCTGGGTCTGTACATGGTCAGAGGCAGGAGCAGCGCGCTCTTCCTGACAGACACACAGAGACAGGGCTAAGGGCTACAGGCTCCTTGGGCTCGGTGCAAACACAGCTCAGCCTAACCCCTGGTTTCCACGGGCTCTCTGGAAAGGCGTCTAAGAAACATATTATGACATCTAGTGGTCAACAGGATGAAGTCTGCAGTCCACTGAAACAGTTGCATTTTGGGGTATTTTGGAGAGAAACAAAAATGGAAGTAGGCCCCTCAGACCCAAACAGCCTGTTACTGGAATGAATGAGTTAGAGGTGGAGACAGAGCCATGTGGAAACCTCAGGGACCTACATGGTGAGTGCTCTCATTGAAATCTACCTAGGAGACTAGAGCAGCCACTCTTTGAAAGAGTACAATAGGCCTCTCTCTCTTGGATATGATAAAGTGCACATCACACATGTTGTATTACAACAAAAATGACATTTCTTGTAAGTCAGGGCCCAGCTGTGTTAGATTATATCTGCGGATATTAACAGTCAGCTACCATGAAAGCCAATCATGACTCAGTTGATCCTAAGGCAGTAATCCACTTTCATGCCTTCAAATGGCAGCACCATCTGAGTTCTCCCAGTGGGAAGTGGGACACAATTGGGGGTTGTCCTAAGACAGCAAGCCTCTGAAGAACAGGACCCACAGAGACTTGTGAAGTCATTGACTTAATCTTTCAGTTCTAAGTACTGTAGTCTCTCTCTCTTTATCTCTCTCCCTCTCTCTCTCTCTCTCTCTCTCTCTCTCTCTCCTCTCTCCATCCCTCTCTCTCACAGAAGGAGGACATGCATGGGAAGGCGTGAGGGATGCAGTCACGTGTGGGGCAGGCATGGGTGACATGGGCGTGCTAACATGCATCATAGATCAAAACCTTACTTAAAGCCAAACCATGTCTTCTGAATGCTGTGGACCCAAGAAGAGGTGTGCATATAATATTACACAATATCCAAGAGGTAAGATTTAGGGATGCTATGTATTACATAATAATACCGATAACAACTACTACAAAGACAATAACAACAACAACAAAAAATATAATAATACTGCCCTCATCCAAAGGTAAATACTGTACCTGGAATCATAAGTTTCAGAGAATCTGTCAAACTTGTAGGTGGGTTTGAACTGTAATGGCCCCTCTTCAAACTCCTGCAGTATAGGTTCCTTCTTCTTCAGCATAGTGAGCTGCATTGCAACAACCAAAGAAATAGTGTGAGGCAAAGGTGTGCAAGAACTACGAACACCTACACATAGGTAATTAATCAGGTAAGTAATTGTTACATGTGTATTATCAATAATAATGATAATACTGATAATCATTACATTTGTATTGCCAGTAATTAATACTAGAACTGACATATTATTACTATTACCATTACTACTGCGACTATCAGAGTCCTTCAAATATTATATCTGCTACAAAACATCATCATCGCCATTATCACCACTGTCATCACCATCGTCATCGCCACCACCGTGTGTCTAGGGTAGTATAGCTATTAGTGGGTATCTGGCAGTACCTGATCCTTCTGCCACAGCAGATTGAAGCGACCCCCCTCGATGGATGAACGCAGGAAGTGCATCCCATGGTCTGTGATACGGAAGTTCAGATCACCAAACCAGAAGACCAGTCTTAAAGATACAGATAAAAGAAGCATAAGTGCTTGTGGCGCTCAATTTTACATTCATCTCTGTGTGTGTATGTGTGTGTGTGTGTGTGTGTGTGTGTGTGTGTCTGTCTGTGTTTAATTGAGTGTCTCTATACAAATTAGTGTTTAGATAAACATATGTGTAAAGGCGATGAGTAAAGTTCTTTGATTCACAGAGATAAAGAGTCTCAGTGTAGAACTGAACTCATGTGGTTTTGCTCACTTGTGGTCAAGGACATTTGGTGTGTTGTTGGGGTCAAAGTCCTGAGTGTCTAGGATGTACTCAAACTCATCCATCCGCTGCAGGGCGTAATTCATGTGTGCAGCCAGGTGACAGTTGAGGAAGCACAGCATGTGTCCATAGAAGGAGAAGCGGATGGATACCCCACCCTTATTGCCCTACAAGAGGATTTTTATGACAAGCTGTTATCATTTTACTTGTAAGCATTTGCAATTTTGCCATTTTTTTCATTCTCTAGAACTAAAATCAGTATGGTCCACTTCCACAAAATGTGAATGTGATTACCTTACCAGTATCTACTGATGTCCAATGACTATGCTCTTAAGATCTAAAAGAAGTAAACAGTTTGCCCCCTAATGCCTGTAAAGGTGTTTTGCTACTGCCTTGCCTAGCAGTTCATGCCTTACCTAGTGCCCACAGATGTATATGCAAGCATATGGTTTTATGCTACAGCTGTATTCAGCACCACTATGTACAGCCACTGCTTTACCCAGAACCCATTGATGCCCGTGTGGGAGTAGCCACTGCTTTACCCAGTACCCGTAGATGCCTGTTCGGGTGTAGGTGGTCTGGACATGCCTAATGAAGGGAACATGAGCTTGTTTGGCAAAGAGGAGAATCAGAAGGCCTTGCATTCTTACTGAGGTGACCTGCATTGAAAAAAAAATATTTCAGAGGGCTATTTAACATACATGTAGGGATTATGTAACAAACTCTTTACATGTACATGCATAAAACTATTGTTCAACCTATGCAGAGTTTTTTAGAGAAATGATCAACAGTAAGGTATTAATATATTTTGCTCATTTCAAGTCGTGTGATTGGTCCAGGGAAGAGTGAGCTGGAGACAAAAGGGGAATAATAGTGAGTGCTGACCTACTTATTAAGAAAGAATAACAGGGGTTCTTCAAACGAAAGCTAAATACTCTAAGTATGAGAATTGTGTGTGTGTGTGTGTGTGTGTATGTGCTTCCCCAGCACAAAGAGGGTAGTGTTTGTGACTCACACATCAGCAATCCTCTCTTGCAAGCTCACTATGGGACTTAATGAGAAACCTGCTAAAGTGTCCAATTGTTCCACTGAACCTACAACATCACGAGTGTGTGTGTGTGTGTGTATGCCTGAGTGTACTAATATGCTCACATGCCAACACACTTTCCTACTTTAAGTGTGACTCCATGGAGTGTCCATGTTGTGCATATACCTTATAAATTCTTGTGTGTGTGTGTGTGTGTGTGTGTGTGTGTGTGTGTGGTTAGAGTTCATATTGTGCACATACCTTAATATAGCCTTTGGGTGCCAGGGTGTCCATGAAGAGGTGACTCCAGGAGTCCTCTGCGACAAGGTCTGATATGTACCTGACTGGCGTAGCGCTTACCTCCTGCAGACTATACACACACACACACAGTCACACACACACACACACACACAGACACACACACACACACACACACACACACACACACACACACACACATACCCCCCAAAAAATGTCTATCTCTAATCATTATAACTCACTGGGCTTACCCACTCATTCACAAGTCATCCACTTCACTCCACTCTCTCTAGTTTATTCATTGTCTCACTCACTCACTCACTCACTCACTCACTCACTCACTCACTCATTCATTGCTGCACTGCTCACAGCGTGAGGACTGACACTCTCTCTTTAGACAAGAAATGGAGATGGAAAGCAGAATCTAGAATCTTAAGAATCTTAAGTACATACTATAAATGCAGTATTTCTGAGTGCCTTTGTCCTGGGCCGTTGACCTAAGAGAGTGTAGTCAGTCTGCCCAATCAGCTGGCAGCATTTCTTACCCAATCACATAGAGGTCAGTGGAGGACTGCGAGTCCAGCCGCAGCAGGGAGCTGACATCACGAGGGGGTTCCGCCGTGCCCACGTTCCACGTCACCATGTGGAGCCTAGAGGAGAACAAGCGCAGGTTGACACAGACAGCTGGGAGGAACCGAGCAACAACCAAACAAATAAACAAACAAACACACACATGAAAACAGAGACACATAAACAGACAGACTGATAAAAAAGCCATGCAGATTTTTAATATGAGGTAAATTACTATCAAGTTCAAGCTTTACCAATTATTGTCACAAGGGAATATGTCATATTTGGAGAAGCCCAGATGCTAAGAAAAGATGAGACAAGAAGAATGTCCTCTGGTAATTACATTAAATAACATTGCTACAAATAAGAACAAAGAAATTAAGGAAAGCAGAGAACAAAAAGGAAAAAAGTTTGAAATAAATTGCATAAATGAAAGCAGTGAAGCAACATCTTCCTCCCCCTCCTTCAGATGGCCACCTGAAGGAATCTTTATTGGTCCAGCGTCCACACAGGGTGAAGGCCTCGTCCAGCGTCCGGGACACCTCCTCGTTGGTCTCATCGTCCGAGCTCAGGTCCTCCACACAGGTGAGCAGCTGTGAGAGCCGCTGCCTCAGCATCAACCGGCCCGTGGTGGACTGGGACGTGTTGCTGGATGAGCTGTCCGAACGCGCGCGGGGGAGTTCCAGAAATTCTGCCATTTGACCTATGACCCCCGAGGCTTGCGTGGCTCCACTGGCTCAGACGTGTGGATGGTTCTGGCTACTCTTGAGGTTTATGTCACTCACAATAAGTGTTGAGAGAGAGATTCACACTCCTCAAAGTCTTTGGTAGAACTGCAAAATGCTAACGTCTTCTCAGTTGCAAACACACTTGACACATAGGTTTCAAACACAGTAACACTTCAGACTTGAGGTTATAGCAGAAAAAGGATTTTAAAAATACAGTACAATGTTCAAGGTGGAAATGGCAATAAAATAAGACCAAAAAAGACCAAATAAGACAAAATGAGATAAAATAATAAGAGTTCACCAAATAGCAACTTTGGTGATCAGCAAAGAAGATTTCCAGTCTTTTCAGAATTTCTTTTGAGTTTCTTCTTTCAATTTCTTCAAGGAGTTTCCTTCCTCACAGTCTTCTGAGCTGCTTCAACTTAGACATCTTGGGTCCTTGCCAAGCTGTATATCTGTCATGGGTTTGTGCTTCAAATGTGCTCAAACCCCTGCCAGCTGTCAGATAAAAACCTTCAGGCACTCCAAAGAAAAAACTCCACCACTCCACTCAAAATTCAGACCAAACAGTGAGACCTGTGTCCTAAAATAAGTAACACCTTAAGATGATTGATGAATCTAATCATCTCCTGCCACGAGCATCCACTCGCTCACTGGCTCACACACGCATGCAGTCTCCCCTCTCTCGACTGAGTATGACGGAATGAGAAAGCCCGAACAGAGCGTCAGGTTTTGGGGGCAGAGCTTGTGGATTAGGCCCCTAATCTGGAGCAGCGGAAAGCCACGTGAGTGTGAGCGCCAGCGTAAGGAATACCCCCAAAGCGTACGGTGGACCAGCCTGATACACAAATCACACTGTGTATTGTTGCAGGGGTTTGAGAAATGGTGTAGAATGCCGTCATAAGCGGGTTACAGACCAAAAATATTTGCTTCAACAATGCAAGAGCTTCTACCTTCCATAGAGAACAAAGGGTTTGGACATGAATGGCCAATTCACAGTTAAAGGCACACAGATATGTAGCACACTGTTCACCTGATCATTCAGCTTCTTTCTTTGTGGTGAAGTTGTTCCTTAAAGCAACACGCCACCATTTGTAGAAATATGTTCATTTTCCATCTCCCCTCGAGATAATTAATTGAGCCATACCTTTCTCCTGTTCATCCAGTCCTTCTCTGAGTCTGGCGATACCACTTTTAGCTCCAAGCTAGCATGTATCATTGCATCGGATTAGACCATTAG
>JAVQKI010207786.1:0-10647 GCA_036025975.1 Nematalosa erebi
TAAAACAATTTTACAAAAAATATTAGTTGAAACTAAGTTGTTAATACTTCAACAAGATATCACTGCATGTACTTTTAGTACATTTAGTGGTGTAATTTAGGAGATACATCACATGTACCATGTTCGGCTGTAGCAAGTCATTATACAAGCTCAGTTATCTCCGTCAATGTTCGACTAAGGTAAACAAAACTTCTGGAAGGGTATTAGGATGGGCTTCGGAGTGCATAGCAACGTAGTCAAATCTACTCCGAACCTACACTTTAACATCCAACCCCTGAAAATATATGGATAAAAATCTGGAAAATAGGCTCAGTCAATGTAGTTGAGAGAACATCTAAAGAATTTTGATGTGTTAAAATACCCCCTGAACCCCAGTCAGAGATTTCACTTCCTTCATAAAATGTTGAACTCCCTAAACACTGACTTCCAGAGATAGCAATTTCAGCATACAAATCAAATGAAGGTTAAGAAAGATGTGGCTGTTCATTGAAATGGAGAAGATACTGAGGTCTGCCTTACCCGTCCAATTAGTACAGGTTCTGGGCCGGTGTACTCTTCAATCACAAAGAACTGGTTCCAGATCCAGCTCCGTCTGCTGCGAGAACGTTTCCCGGCGCCATCGTTGTGGCCTCTTGTGGCCTTACTGCCATCATCATCGTCATCTTCATCATCATGATCATCGCTGTCGTTATTGTCCTCCTCCGCCACCTCTTCAAACATCAGACCATGACTCATCCTGCCCGCCCAGGAGTCGGCAGCCATTTCCCCATCACCACCAGGGTCTGTTTTCCCCGCAGCCCACTCAGCCTCGGGCCGCAGCCTGAGGATGTGGCTGCTGTTGTGCTGCTCGGCCACTGCCCAAACGGGGTCCTGGGTCACACTGGACTCAAGCTCTGGAGGCTGGATGCTCTCCTCCATTGCCTCGTCTTTGCTCGAGTACTCCTTCACCTCCTTCTCCTCCTCTTCTTCCTTGGCTGCTACCGCACCTCCCCTCTCTCTCTTTGCCCCGCTGCTCACAGTTCTCACTCCCCACGGGTCCAGGGCGTAGACAGATGGAGACGCCGCATCGGTGTGCAGGGGCGAGTTGGCTGTCCCGCTGTGGAGTGTCACTTGTGCGCTGCTGTAGCCGAAAGACTCGTCCCGCTCAGTGTTCAGGACCTCGGCCTGGGGGGTGGACGCCAGGTGCATGCTGAGCTTCTTGCCGCCAGTACTGCTGCTGCTCCAGGTTTCTGTGACATACTGGCCCTTCAGTGAGGCCCGCTCGCTCGGTCGACTGACAAAAGAATCTAGGGAAGAGAACTCGCTGACTGGCTTCCATGCACTGCGTGAGCTTTGCTCGGCATTGAGGTTTGTGTGCAATGTCGCGCTCACGTGCGGCTCCTCTGTTTGATTGTCTGAGGCGTCGTAGAGATCCGAGGCCACGGCACGATCCTGACGCTTGACCTTGGAGGACACGGACGGGCTGTGATCCACGTCGATCAGATCCCTCTTCCTGCTGCGACTGGCCTTGCCTTGGAAATTCAATCCCACCATGCTCTGCAGCTGAGAGTTCACAATCCGTACCAGGTTCTCCTTGGAGATCAGTTTCAGAACTCCATAGCTACCCGTCAGGTTCAGTTTCCTGGGCGAGTCCAATGAGAGGCCCTTCGGGGTCTGGCTGGGCTGGCGAACAGAAGATCCCAATTTGGAAGTGGACCTGGCTGGGAACTTGGCTTTGGTTCTGTTAGGGTGGAGGCCAAAGTCTATCTTGTGATGAATGGGCAGGCCTTTATCGATTCTCCCAGGTTTAGAGAGAGAACCATCAGTGTTCCTGGTGCCATTCCTGGTCTTCTTGGGTTCCGGAGCCGCCATGTTGTTGCTGGACAGTCCGTGTCCCATGGAGTCCAATTTCTGGCCATCCTCCCATTTGGTGAGTAGAGAGTGAGTAGCAACATAGTTCTGTGATAGCTTCTTTATGACAGCGAGCTCCCCATGCTCAACTTGGTCATGGGTGAGCAAGTCCTTGAGATTCTTTGTCGCCACGCCCACTTTTTCTGGGCTGTCTTCCCATTGATCAGCCAGCACTTTGCCCTCAGATTTAAGAGAATGTTGTATGCCCAGTCCTCTCCTCTGGATCACCTTGACCGCAGACCCCGCTGCACCAAACTCCTCCCACAGGAAAAGGGAGACCAACAACAGCAACTTCCTGTTGATCATACTTCCTGGTTCTGGGGTCTGAAATTCTAATGCAAATGACAGACACTGTGAGGAAACCCTTGATTTCCAGTTGTCTTCATTCTCTTTTTTCCCCTCTCTCTCTCTCTTTTTTTCCTCCTCTCTGTGCAATCCTTTCTGCTCCCTGCCCTTCGAAAGAGAGCTGGAGGGCAGGTGCCAGTCACTCCTCCTTATTTAATATCCTACTCTATCTGTCCAAGCAGCTCTGACGTTTTTTTTTCTTCTTCTCCTCCTCTCGTGCAGAATGTCTCATTCAGTTTCCCATGGAGGGTTGAACACCCTGAGAGAAAAGATAAAGATAATTAAGTTAAAACTTTAATCATTGCAGCATGTTAATTAAAAGTGGAGCACCACAGCAAGGTAACAGAACACACAAGACACGCTGAGAGACAGATCCATTAACTTGGACAAAATCACTGTACAGGAACACAATTATTATGATTATTATTGCAGTCCGTGCTTCTTGCACTCGCAGTTATTTGTTACGGAAGGATTTTTTCTCTCCCCTTATAGCCTGTCACTCAACCAAAAAGAATCTATTACACAGTGACAAACACTATGGACTTTGGCTGTATATCTTGAAAGCTCTCGAAGCCCTCATTGCAAATCGGAATTGTGCCGCTTGTTGTTTCCTGTCACCAGAGAGCTTACACAGCGTAATGACTCATGTGTTACACGATGCTCTGCGTGCCTTAACACTAGCTCACCATCCTGTCTCCCGTCACGTTTGTGTGGTCTACACGAGCGGTGGGTGGCTGCGACGTGTCTGTCAGCTTGTGCTGTTGTGACAATGCTACTGGTTGAGCCAAACGACCTCTTTTGTAAAGACACTGGGCTGCATGCAGAGCAGTCATCTCCCTTGTATAGTAGGCTATATAATTAGCCAGTGTTAAAAAGATGAAAAATTCATATGATTTTAATTTCGCAGTGTTGTGGTGTGGTGGGACTGTTTTACGGCACATTTAGCTCACTGGCCTGTGTCAGAGTCGCGGACCCTGAGCTACTCCAATTTGGGCTGTGGTGATGAAAATAGAGCTCATTTTGCTGCTACTGCTGTAGCTGATGCAGCTGGCGCCAAACGGTAATTTTTTTTACGGCCCAAATAGGAAGACATGACAAGTTCCGCACCTCTCACTTTTTTTTTTAATTTAAAAAAATTTGAAAACATATTTTAAAATAAATTCAAAAAACATGATTTTGTGTGTAGAGTGTGTGTGGTTTGTGACCGTGCACTGTGTGCCCCCGGGTGTCATGTGAGGCCTGGGGTTCTTGCCCTGGGGTGTTGTGTCGGCTGCTGTTGGGAGCGACAATGAGGGACGGGGCTGGCACAGGAAGAGCCTGTCAGTGCTGCGCACTGGTGCGTGACGGAGGCCCCAATG
Source organism: Nematalosa erebi (assembly GCA_036025975.1). Taxonomy (NCBI): domain Eukaryota; kingdom Metazoa; phylum Chordata; class Actinopteri; order Clupeiformes; family Clupeidae; genus Nematalosa; species Nematalosa erebi. The sequence goes on from JAVQKI010207786.1 coordinate 3,594, forward strand.
TTCCCTATGTAGCCCCCCCTGCCTTACAGTATACTGTAGGCTACACTCCAGTCTGTACTTTATCCTTCTCTCTCTAACTTCTCTATCACTCTTTGTTATGGTTTCTGCTTTTGTTTCAAGCTAACTATATTGCACTTTATTCTTTTTCAAACATTCTTGCAAGCCTCGCAAGCCCTTTTATTCCTCTCTGTTCTCATCTCTCCTTTTTGCGTGTTCTCTTCATCATCACCTCTCCCACACACCAACTGCCTGCTTGTTTTTCCTCCTCTATCCCTTTACCTCTCTCTCACTCTTTCTTTCTCTCTCTCTGCCGTCTCACCCTCTCTGTATTGTTAAATATGCTGTCCTGTCCTCCACTTGCCTCCCTTCTTACTCTTTCTGTGTCAATCAAGGTGCTGTCTTAACTCAGCTTGCCCTCTTTGCCCCATCTCGCTTCAATCAATCAGGCAATCTCCTTGGACGCCCTGGTGACACTGGGATTGACAGGGGTCTTGGATCGGTATCGACACCAGAGCAAGCCTCGGACTTTGTGTTTGTATCAGAGGTCAAGCCACAGTATGGACAGTCGTAAACAACACTATATAGAGTCAGTCAGCCTATTGTTCTGAGAAACTTTCCACTGAGGATCGTGTTCTCCTCAAGCACACACACACACACACACACACACACACACACAGAGAGAGAAAGAGACACGGACAGTATGTTCACAGTTCAAAACCACTCAACCACAGCTGATCGAATGCAGCTGGACAGTTAGCACAGATGAGATCACAAAACACACAAAAGAATAAAGTGGCTATGTTTAGCATTACTGCGTGACTGAACTGAAGTCAATTAGCGAAAACATCCATGAACTCAAATCAATTAGCAGAAACGGCCATTGGCCCACAAATATAATTTGCGGTTGCTGTATTGGCAGTTTCTGGCAGTCATCCTCCACAAAAACTGTCAGGATGTCCAAGTTTCAGGGAGGGTGGCTGCATGGGGATTGACTACATACACATAAAAATTCTCAAGGATTCACCAGATCAACAAAGTCAAACCTGAGGAAAGAAGCTAACCTCTCCATAAGCTGAGACTTGAACACATGGCAGGGGCAGAATGTGACAAATATGTCCCCCAACACACACACACACACACACACACACATACTGTACACACACACACACACACATACACACGCACATACACCTCCAGGTAGAGGCTCCAAGTAGAATCTGTAAGGGTTAACCCTGAGCAGATCAGAGCTGCGTCCAAACAGAGCAAATAAGTCCGCTGCTCTGTGTGTATTAGAGGGCTTTTCGGAACAAAGATGCTGGAGAATCCCCCACTGCTTTTTTTTTAAGGCTCTGCTCGTAGCTTTTTGCACCATCCATCTCCAGAATATACCCTGTGGATAGAGCAAGTCTCTCTCGCTGAACTGATTAATTGGGGCCATAAATATCTTAATTAATTTTTCCCTTCCCTGAGCCCTGAACTCAAATGATCTTGTGGTTCGTTAGCATTAGGAGGAGATCTTTGCAATCGATTGCAGAGCCGGTGTGATGCAGCGAAGGCTGCCACCAACTTAACGAGACAGAAAATTTTAATTACAGATCACACTGTCTATCATGCAGCTAACACAAACACACACACACACATATGCACAAAAACAAACACACACACCTGCTCCCTGACCGCTATCCCGTGGAGGACTAAACAGTAACAACAGCCACATGCTACTGCAGATGCAAACAGATCATGACCTGAGTGCAGTGTGAGTGCTATTCGAAATGCATACACACACACAACAAGATCTATTTTTTCCCTTCACCTCTTCAACTGAAATGCTCCTGTGACTGACTCTTGGACCAGTAAAGGTAGAAAGAATCTTCTGTTTGTCTCTCTGTCTCTCTCTCTTTCTCTCTCTCTCTCTCTCATTCACAAACACACACACACACACACAACTGTAAAACAAGGGCCCAAATATGCAAGCAGCACCTGAGTACAAAGAAAAGGGATAAAAAGCTGACTGTAGCCCTGTGAGAAATGAGCCTGAAGGTGTGATATTCAGCTCTCTCACCACCTTTGCATCCTCTACACTTCCTACGTCAAGACCGACAAGTAGGATCAATGGGACATCGTGTCCGCAAACACAATTAAATGATTACATTCTATTGTTTTCTTTCAGCCCTCACTATGCTAAACATTTCAGCCCCAGGTGAAAAAACTAAAAGAAAGTTACCAACTTTTGATCAACATCCAAAGCCAAAGTCTAACACTGGTGCAGACTCTGCCAGAATTGTCTCAGTGACTGCAGAAACCAAGGTTTTTTTGAGGACAGCATGGAGAAAAAACAAACAAACAAAAAAGCTGAGAGGGCTGACAATAAATGTGAAGAGAAAGATGGAACGTAATCCCCATGAATTCCTCGTTTCGATAAGTGCTGAGGATAAGTCCACTTCGGGGTGGCTCCCATCTAGGGGCTTAAAATAAAAGGATCTTTTTTTTTTTGTAAAAACAAGACAAAGATGGTGGGTTTAAAACATAAAAGGTCTTGACCTGGTCACAGTGAGCCTTAGTAGAAAATATAAGCCAAAAGGAAATTAAATATAGACACACACACACACACACAAACACACACTAGATGATGCAAGATGGGAGAGGGCGGGGAAAAAGAGGCAAAAGAAAAAACTTTCCACACAAGTGGAAACCACTGATCTCTGTCGCAAACACCCCACAGCAAAAGATAAATCTGCTCTCTCTCTCTCACTCACCCACTCACTCACTCACAATGAGGGAAAACCCAAAATATTACTAATCTGATTATTACAGATGTAGTGTAGGCATAGTCCTGGGAGCATGTCTGCCATGCCCTGGTCTTGACCCATGTGGAGACTATATGGGGCTTATTAGACATCATCTTCAGTATTCACATCCATTCCAGATACTTCAATAATTCATAAATCAGTCCAACAGACTATGAGATTACTCTCAGAGGAAAGCAATGATCTCTGTTGCTCAGAGATAAAATAGTTTTTTGGTGATGCGCCCGGGGGTGGAGGGTGGGGGAGGGGGTGTTGTTGTCAAGCAATGCAGAGATGACGATAATAAACTTGGACAGAGCAAGATGCACCAGTAAATACGATCTCAAAGGGGGTTGGCTTTTCCCTTGGCTTGTGGCCTTCGCAGGCATTGATATATGGGGACCTGAATACTCGCACCACAAACACAAAGGGCATTTTAAAAGCGAACAATAAATACAGCTTGTAGTCTGCGCCGCCTCTTCCACGCAAGTGCATTCCTGGACCTTTTTCCGTAAGCGGTATTCAGCCTGGCGAGGGCTCGACCAGTGAAGCTCGGAAGAGGCATTTGCAGAAATTACACCTGATGCCCATTAAACACAACACTTGCCTTCTGGCTTGCTGCTCTTCCACATCACAAAAAAAAAAACATCTTATGCTCTCCAAGTGTATCCTGCCTGGCATTTTACAGTTAAGGAAACACACACACACACACACATACACTCAAGTCCCTAGAATACAGTATTGTACCATACATAGGACACCTTAAGGGTTGTAGTTTGAATCAGTGTGATGTGAGATGTGAGATGTCTCATTGTTTTCAAGTCCATCCTATGCAATAATTTGAGGCCTATGCAAAAATTGACATACATCATCCACACAGAAAAAAAAATGGATGCAAATGTAGGAGTGCTTACATTCGCATGTTCAAACATACACACACAAACGCAAAATCACAACACACATACACATCAACTTCATGTTTTCCTTATGGCAACAGCATTGTATCGCCAGATTAAATGGCATTCTGCTCATCAGACAGAAAAGCTGGGGTAGTTTGCTTGACTGACTTTCCCCCTCTTTTAATTTAAATGGAAAACTGTCAAGCAGGACCTCTACCTCCCTGCCGCATACCTTTCAAGGGCGTTCCTGCAGAGCCACAGCTCAGTTGGACAAGGAAAGGATATTTTCGAGATGAGCGAATCCAAAATGCACAAGGTTGGCCAGAGGAATTCTAAGGTCTGCTGCTCTAAAAGCCAAGGAAGAAGAGGAAGAACAGGGAGGAAGAAGAAAAGAGAAAAGAGAGAGGCGAGTTCAGGAAAGGAGGAAAGGGGGAGAGGGGAGGAGCATGAAGCCAGAGAGGCACTTTGAGACAGCACGTAAGAGACATGATAATAACCTCTAATAGGTCCTTTCAATCACCCGAGTCAATTTATAGTTTAACCAAACTCTTTCATTAGAGCACTCAAGAGTGGCTGCTCTTAACACACTTCCACTGAAGAGAACTCCCCCCTGCCAGCGAGCGCATTCTCTCCTCCACGGAGCAAGCCGATCGATGGGCTTCTGCCAACTATTCTAGACAGGTTCAGTGTCTCCTCACAAAAGCAAATTGTTGTCATACAATACTCCCTGAAAGCTTCCCCTTTTGGACTGCTCCCACTTCACTCACACAAGGGCCAGTGTGCCAGGCAGTAAAGCGACAAGCTTTGAATGGGGATACCCACTCGCCGCATCGATGCCGGCAGGGGCTAGAGGCCACCACAACTCTGGGAGTGGTGATGCTACAACTTTTTTTTTTTTTTTACCCACACGCCGTGTGAGGCTGGAAATTGCTCATTTTAAGCACCGTGCTGACATGTACCACATCATCATAAAAAGACCCCCCTGGAGCCCAGTGCCGTTTCCTGCACTGTGCAATGGCCTGGCAGCCCCCGATACCATGACAGCTTCAATCAACACTGCTGAGGCACACCGTGAGGTCATTCGGAATGTCCAAGGGGGACTGAAGCATAATGGTAATGGCAGCCAGCTTGATGCAACACTTGACAGTTTTTTATGGAGTCCGGTAATATGGATGTAGGCAAGTGTGTCAGCGGAGTATCATGGGGTAGCGTAGAGGCAAAGGTAGGCAAGGAATCCTTTTAAGGCCAAGTTTTAATCCCCGTCATGGAGTCCTTGGAGGTCCTGCCTCGCTTCCCTGCACAGGGGCTGCTCCTCATCTGCACTCCTCACACTTTGCCTCGGTCCCCTGACTTCCTTCACTGTTGACAGCCATTATCATAATGAGAGTGACTTTGCCCTGATCTCAAATCCACTTTGTTAAGTCTTCTATTTTACCGCTTAAATGGGTCAGTTGTTTGATAAAAATGGAAAACTCACACACTCACACACACACGCAGACAGACCTGAATAGCACACTACTGGCAGTTTGGTGTCTTTGTGTTCCAAGGCAAACTGCGGAACGAACAAGGAAGGAGTCCCAAGAAGCCTGTTTCTCAGTGCGCTGGCAGATAGACAATATCATGGGCCTGCTGCTGTTTAGTTGTCTGGAGGCTTTAGTTGATGTTCGGCTTGAGGTTGTTTATCAAAAGCCGCTTTCCTATGGGCTGTGTGGAGTGTGATTGCCGGCATGTTTTGTTTGCGCCCTATATTAGCTTAACTTTATGTTTCATTTCAGGGGAGGCTTCACGAGATTGTGTTGTGCTTACTTGGCTCCATGTTACGCTTTGGGGAAACGGTCCAATTTACTCTTGTGTGATTGCAATGAATTTCCAAGTAGTTCTTTCTTTTATTTATTTATTTATTTATTCTAGAACTGGACTTTCCTGTGCTGTACTTAGCTTCTTCCGAAGCTTTGGCTTGGCATTTAATTCCACCGTATTCTTGAAGGCTCCTCTGGTTAGATTTCTGCAAAGCTGTGGTGGCGGCAGCGTTTTTGGTTAGCCCACGTGTCCCGAGAGGCAATATTTCACGGCTTTTTTTCTGTTGGGTCTTGTTTGTCGCGCGGCGACAGTAGCGCTCTAGCGACTGTTCATGTTGGCCAGGAGCCAGGTCTACGCTGTAACTCAGCCGAAGATGTCCGACAAGCAGACAGCTCACCACCCCCGCCGCCAATGCCGATGACGACGGTCACCCACCCTGCTGCTGCTCAAGGTCACCCCGGTGGAGCAGCAAATTAAAACAGCGCGATTCCCTCCACTGGGGGGGCTGACAGGGGGTGAGGGTCAGAGGAAAGTCTGGAGCGGTGGGAGCCCTGTGACTGGATGGGTGTGGAGGGGTTGGAGGGGCAACAAGGGGAGTGAAGCTGTGCGGAAACAGCAACGCTCAGAGACATGAGGATTCACTCAAGCACGAGGAGAATCCCCACCTCTGCATTTAAGGAGGACAGAGATGCCATGCCATGGTTTCCCTGATTTATTTATTTATAAGAAGCCTGAGTTTCCCTCTGGTGTGTTTGCATGTTTTTTTTTTCTCTTTCCGACTTTCCATCATAAAACCGCATCCATTGCCGTGGAGAAGCTTACACTGTAATCCTGCATGACGGATTGAGTCTGCTGTGGCGTCCTTTCAGCGGCTCGCTTCAGATCCCAGCACAACTGCATGTGTTTGATTGTTTGTGTCTGTGTGTATGTGTGTGTATGTATCCATGTGATAGCAAGTGTGTGAGTGTACAGTATGTTTGTGTGTGTGTGTTGAGTTTGCTCTTGTTCTCTGAGGTTTGTGGACATCATGACATGAGGAATAATGCTCCTCTCCCTTCCTCTGTGTCTGCATTCAACATACATATAAGCAAGTCCTTCCAACAGACTCCAGCTCATGTGTTGCATTAAACTACAATGCCTGAATTGGGCCAGACTGGGCCCACTTCCTTTCCGCTTGCCTGCTGTTAATCTAGGTCAGTGCATTGGGCCTCGGAGAACATGCCAGAAGGCTGTGGTGGCCCCGCAGAGTTTGCAGAGGGGAAAGGCTGGGGCCAACGCTGATGCTCACAAGCTCAAACCGCAAGCCCCATCCTCTATCCTCAATCCTCAATCCTGTGACCCAAGGATTACATCAGCCCCATCAACGGAGGCTATTAGAATGAGAAGAACATTGGCTCTCTTTAACCGACCTCCACCACTACCACAACCACTAAGAGATTTTTCTACACAGATTTTGCTTGTTTCTCTTCTGTTTATCAATCTCTCAGTCCGTTTATCTCTCTCCTCATTCCTTCTCTATGCCCTCTCTTCTCCAACCCCCACCCCCCATTCCCCGATCTCTCTCCTCCC
>JAVQKI010207947.1:0-12484 GCA_036025975.1 Nematalosa erebi
TGTGTGTGTGTGTGTGTGTGTGTGTGTGTGTGTGTGTGTGTGTGTGTGTGTGTGTGTGTGTGTGTGTGTGTGTAAATATAAGAAATAGAGATGAATAGATATCATACACCCTTACCTTCCTTCTCATTCTCTCACATCACCTTCTCTGAGTTTCCTCTCTTTGTCATCCCATCCAATCTCCCTGCATCAGATAAAGGCCATGTTAAACCATAGGCCCCCTCTCCAGACTTAAGCCCAAGCACATGCTCCCTAGCACAGCCTCACTGACCCAGCCCTCTCTCATGACCCCTCGGCACTAGTCCTGAGGCCACTCCTCTCCCTCTACTCCTCACTTCCCAAACCATGCTGAACATTATGTGTAGACCTGACTTGAACTTCAAATGAGTTATTTTAATTATACACCGCCCATAACACTGCTCAGAACACTGTTGAGTGTCTTGGTCCATTTAGATGCTAATGTTTACATTAATCAAGGAGACAAAAAAAATCCTCGCTCAACTAAAATTATTATCTGAAAAACAAACTGGAACAAAAGAACAAAATTAATCATTCCATTTTCTTCCCTGATGTTGTTTCAACACAAAGGCGCTGCATTGTGGGACTGATACAGTTCCATACAAATAGCTGTGTGCTATGAAGAAGTGTGTTGCGGGGCGGGCACTTGCTGGTCCAGGCTTGAATGTGCCCGTTCTGCTCCTGTGCTTCATCTGGTGGAGGCTGGAGGAGGCTCTGGCAATGCCAAGGTCAAGCGCTCATTTCCTGGGAAGCAGAGAGAGGCAGCGAGAGGCCTGCACTTTAGCGCTAGTCACTCAGGAGCAGAGTGTGGGCTAGAATGACTAAATGTAATGTAAATCTAATGTCCTCCATGTATCTTACTTACAGATATTTCCAGCTCTCCAGCAGACCTGTAGACAGCTGAAAGCTGAGAAGACAGCTCTGTCCCATTGGCCGACTGCCTGATTATATTACAGTGGGACTGAAAACATTCCATAGATTACTGAGCGATGCTGGCGGGTGGAAGGAGAACCTGTGTGCCTCTCTCTCTCTCTCTCTCGCTCTCTCTCTCTCTCCATCTCTCTCTCTCTCCATCTCTCTCTCACCAACGCAGGGCTGGAGCGGGCCGAGCTGGCACCCTCCACTCCTGCTGCCTGACCTCCATCCCTCTCCTCTCATAAAGCCTTATTAGAACTAATGGCTGTCAGCCCCAGTGCCATGCCTAATGCCCACTCTTATTAGTGCTGAGTCAGGCTGGGAGGGGGATGCTAAGGGGGGAGAGAGGAGACCATTAGAGTGAATGGATTACCTGCTCATGGTGAACTCAAATAGGAAAGTTTGATTGACACAGGCACAGAAGCATTTCTGTTCCATGTAAGGTGGGTGTCTCCTGGTTGACTTCTTTAAATGGATTCACCTCTGAAACTAATACAGCAACTTTATTAAAATACACAACAGAAAATTAAGTGTTCATTAACGTAAGATTATAAATATTAGAAGAATGACATCAGACAATTATGAATAATCTGCACGTATCTGTTCAGAGATGAACATCCAACTGGTGACTGCCTGCTACTGTAGCTAAAAATCAGTCTGGGAAATGATACCAAAATTGTGAGGTGTTATCTGTTTTTCATGGTGATTGGCTGTTGTGCCAATAGCTAACTAACAAAAGACATTATTCAGTGTAATATCCCACAGCTATGGCCATACCTCAACCCTTACTTAGCGTGGTAGACAAGTTCAAGATCAGGCCCAGAGGTCAAATGCATCCATGGAACACATTAGCAATGGGCCATGTCCTCGCTGATCAAATCTGTTGAAAGCTTTGTATTACCTCACTATTTCTTTTCTATTTTCACCCAACGCTGGCAGCATTTCTGTATAAACCAACCACCATGCCAGTGAAGGTAATTTCAAAGCTTTCACATTGAGATTGACAGCAATTGTTTTCAAGGGTATTAGGAAAACCCTGTGTAGCGTACTTCACTGAGCTTCAAATATTTAGAGATAACATACTCATGTTTAGTTTTATATCCAGTTGTGTATAGAATTTTGTGGGCAAACAATTGTTCATTATACATTTGTAAATATGGATTCTATTTGTACATTTGGAATAACAGAGTACCTATGCCTATACATTACATACATGCCTGGGCATGTCAGCAGAAGTCAAAAGCCTTTGCAACACAAGTCTTTTTCAGTGAGGTAGTGGAACTACCTCTTTGTTACCCTGAAGCAATCGTTTAATCCTTGCAGGATGTGGACATGCACAGAAGGGGAGTCACAGCACAAATTCTTCCAGGCTGACAGCCACATCCACTTGTTGACAAAGTCAAATCAGCATGGCAGTATGGACTTCCCTGAAAGAACAGCCTGATCTTTTCTCTCTCTTAGCACAGCATGCACAGAATGGAGAGCTGCCACACAAGCCAACAAATAACTCACGTTTCAGCTCTCAGCTGTGACACTGCTGTGTGTAAACTTGGCCGTGGTCATCTGCAAAGCCTGCTGAAGCAATGTTGTCCACACACTTTGGGTTCCTGTTGGGCTGCCTTACACAAGAGTCACAGATTTGGAAAGACATGTACTTCACGTCCTTGGGTTGTACTGTGGCTGCTTTTTTTTTGTTTCGTGTTGGTAATCCAGGAAGGTCTGTGGATTTTTCCAGCGTGTTGGGTATGGTCAAAATGTTGTTTTGGCTGACGGTGCAGATGTGAAATATAAGAGCCTTCAGGAACCAAATAAGGGGTGAGAGGAGCCGAGTCAGCACATCTGGTACCTGAGAGCCCCATGCTTCACCCCGAGACCCAAAACCAGCCGGAGCACTTCGTCTTTTGTGATTGCTTCAATTCCTCCCCGCGGAGTCTGGAGTGGTTAAGAGTGTCAGAGCGCCCGCTCGTCAGGCGTATACCTCACTTCCTCTCGCTCCGCAAAAGCGCTCAGCCCCCAAGGCCCCAGCTGCCGCCGCTGATTCATGCATTAAGAAAGAAGCCGCGCTCTGTAGGCTCATCAATATGTGGCCTTGTTGGGGGAGAGCGGCTTTGGAACGGCCCTGAAATTGTCTCATCCACGAGCCAAATCACCCACAATTAAGCAGGCCCAGAACCGATCGCAGGCCTCCCCTGTCCGACTGGGGAAGCACAGAGCGGGGAATGGAGAGAGTGTTAAGAGAGGCTAGTTGGGAGAAGCTAATAAAGGATGAAATTCAGGTGCATTTCAACTTGATGAATGGAAGCGGAGGCCACACCTGGGAAATATGCCCTGTTATTAAATCTCAGCCCCCACAGGCTTTAATGTTTATGAATTTTTAAAAAGCTACTTGTTATTAGACAGCTTGTCAGCTGGTCTCCTACTATATTAATGCAAGCCCATCAGCCAGCTCAGAAAAGAGTCATCAGTTGGTGCAAAAGATCACAAAATATTTAAAGAGGTTTTATTCTTAGTATTTACATAACTTTATCATCATGGATTTGATACTGTACTAAATCATAAAATATATAGTTGCTGTGTACATGTTTACATTGCATCTTAATGATAGGCCTCTAAGATAAATATGTTGAAATTAATATAACGCACTTTGTTCAAAATATCTTTCCAAACTTTTGTTTATTTAGTGTGTGGACATAATATCTTGTGAGAAAAAACTGTCTTTGGACATTTGTCATTATTTTATTAAACAGAACTAGGATAACCCCGTAAAGAGTTTCTGTTAAAAAACAAAAATCTGAGGGCAAGCGGGTGTTTCTTAATGAGGCCTGTGTGAATGTGAACTGTGAGCAGAGAGAAAAGGATGATACTGTTGAAACTCCATAATCATAAGCAGCCTGCACTTTGTGAGTGTGTGGATCTGTCAAAGGGAGACAGAAATAACTGCCTGCCAAATGAGTTGGGGCTCACACACTTTCAAGTGTATCCTTGGCAGTTGCTTTTGTTTAAATGGAAATGGTTGAAAGAAAGGACATTTGGCCAAGATTAGCTTGTTGGCACCTCAATTAAATCAGTTTGAGCTGGAACAGTTGTCTTTGAGTCTTTATCTTTTAATCATTGCAGTTCTCAGTCTCAGGCTGTGCTTCATCTGATGTTTACACAAGAGGGTACAGCAATTAGACCAGCTTGTTTTCCAACCACACATAGGAATGAACTGTGTTTGCCATGGTCCCCGCAGTAGTGTGACAGTGGGGGAGAGAGAGAGAGACAGGGGGAGAGAGAGAGAAACATACTGCTTGGCTATAATGCCCTCCTCACAAATAGCTACCTTCCCAAGGGCAGGAGATTCTGCTGTAGGCATATTCATGAGGTGAGGGAAGTCACTCATTTTGTGCTCACTGTAATTGTATTTTTCTCGCTATCTGTACGGTTCAGCATGATGTTGTTTTTTTTTTCTGCCTGTTTTTTTGCTTGTTTGTCTCATAATACAATAATATTATGTTTTAGATTTCATTCTAATGGCTGGTTTAAATAGAATAGCCCCAAACCTTGGCTGTTTCCAAGGCATTTCGAAACATATTGAACACTGAAGTAAGAGGTTCAGAGAGAGTCTTATTTCTGAATTGCAGTTTTCCTGTGTCCCTGTGTCCGTGTGTCTGTACCTCTGAGGTTGAAGATGATCTATTTCAATACTCTGTTTGTAAGAGTAGTCCCTCTCACCGATCTGTGTTTGTTCTCAGAGACCTGAGTGTTTGTATACATCCCTGGTCTGTAAATGGGAATCATAGTGCTTAGACTGAACTTTTATAAGCAGTTGCAGCCAATCAACACAACATACCAGGAGCACAAAAGGGATGGGTTTCATTTGATTGGCTGTTGATCTCAATTGTGAACAAACTGTGACTAAACCAAAGTCAGGGTTGTTCACACCAGTAAAGCTAACTACTGTATTACTTTAAAAGTACATAAAATATTACTTTGTTTTTCATGACTGACAATGTCCACACCACAAACTATGATGTCGATAATGTGTGTAATGATATTGTTGGGATCACTTTCAGACTGATTTTGAGAAAGAGAAAAAAAGCTGACAGCCAATTTTCTTACATGACATTCATTGACAGGAGAGACTTTTGTTACGGTTGTTGAGTTATTGTACAGTCGTCTTCATAATATCGTTCCTGGTCTGAACCACTTTTTAAGACTGCATCTTTAAAAGTTAGTTTGTTTTTTTTCAGGCATGCTTAAACCTTACCCATATGTCTGCTCCTGTTCAAAGTCCAGCTCTGCTCACAGAGTGTGTGTGTTAGCCACTGATGGAGGTGAAGGTGTGGTGTCAGTCTTGCTGCTCCCCAGACTGTCTGAAGAGAACACCCCCACTCTGGGTGGGGTGAGTGGGGTGGGCTGGTGTGTGTGTGTGTGTGTGTGTTTGGGAGTGTGTGTGAGGGGGGGTACGGCTGCATCTGGAGCCCTCACTCTGGTCCCCAAGGGCGAAGGGGAGAGGAGCCAGGGCCAGGGCCAGGCACCCGGCCCAAACGCCCCACTGCTCGGCAAAGGGCCGCGGCTGACACCCAGAGACAGAGATCCGGTGCTCCCTCATCGGGGGCTCGGCGTGGGCCCTGAGATAGATGGACAGCAGGGCGGGGGGGAGACGAGCAGATCCATCAGAGCCAGCACTGGGAGCGCCAGCCAAGCGCCAGCCTGACTGATAGCAGCTGAGACTCAGAGAACAGGGCCCTGCTCCTGTTGCAGTCAGATAAGTGCATTTAACAGAGCTGATGAAGGATCAAAAGTAGTCCACTCTCAGTTCTCATCTCATGATCAACACCAACAACTGTTGGTCACTATTAAATGAAGCATGCAGATCAGGTGAAAACTGTGTTCACTGAAACACGGGGGTGGGTCCAGGGCTGAATCTCTCGACTGTAGATGACTTTGAATCCAGCCTGTGGTGGGGACTGCTCTGGAGTAGTGAGAAAAAGCAGTGATCTGAGAGAGATCCCCAGGGACGGTCATTCTGCTGATCTCTGGCCTGTCCCTGTGTTACGAGCTCCACTCTTTGGGGATGCTGGAGGAGGTACACAGGTGCGTGTCATGTGACGGGCGCCGCTGTCAAGGAAGTATGCCAGCCAGCAGCCTCCCCCTGAGCCGAGGCGGAGAGCTAATGCTATACGCTCGGGCTTTGCTAATAACTCAAACTAAGGTCACGCTGCGCCGGCGTGACAAGTTGAATGTTTTCGATCTGCTGGCGACAAATGTTTTGGCCACGCTGTGTCACAGGCAGACAAACACCCTGATCGCTCTCCGAGCAGATGATCACTGTCCAAATTCCACTGCGAGCCAAAGTTTATCTGCCTGGCGCCGCTCATGTTCTTGACAGTGCTGTTGTTGTTTTTGTTTGCTTGCTTTTCAGGGAGCCGTTGGTGCTGTTTGTTTCTTATTCAGCATGCACTGGCTTGTCCAGTGGATTGTGCTCTGCCGCTCTCCAGGCCTGTGGCCTTTACAACCAGGCGTCTGAAAATAACCTTTTATAGGATAAAAATGGCCGCGCTTGTAAAGGCCCTCATAGCTCATTGTTATTCCGCACAGACAGGATATCATCAGGCGACAAGCAATCTGCATGCAGCAATGGCCACCATGGGCATACAACACCATTGAGGCTTTGTGCACTCGTGTGTTGCATTTGGCCACGCATTTGAAGTCAGTCCGCACACCCCTCATAGGTAAGCACATATAAAACACTATTTACACTCAAAAAACTGCTCCTCACCAAAAGAAAGTCATTTTGTATCACAGAGGCTGTTTTATAACACGCACAAACATGCATTAGAATATTATAAGGATTCAGGACCAGACTGCAGCTCTGGAGTGCACAGGCCATGAACCGAAACAGCTTTAAAAGTCCAATCTGTGGAGGCCATTAGTCATGATCTACAAATATTGTCTCCAAATTGGATCCTAATAAGAGTGAACATGGGAATATGAAATTCTCACTGGCTGTAAAGCATCCATAACTATATCATTACACAGACACAGCATAAGCAGAGAAGAGATGTTTCACATTCATTTGAACAATTGAACAAATGGCTCCATTGGAAGGGGAGTCTTGAGGATATCTATCACGCTGCAGGCTCCTGGTTAAGCCCACAGTATGGCCTGCCTTTGCCAGGGTGCCAGGAAACCCCACAGAGCCAGTTGAGCCGCAAGTGGGTATTATTCTTCCCAAAGCAAACCCCCACCACAACACAGCCAGCACAGGAGGGGGAGGCAGGGGGGGCAGCTGGCCAAGACCCAGGGCTACTGGGAGTTTAGGGAGGAGGACAGGGAACAGTACATACAGCAGAGAACAAAGACAGAGCGAGAGAGAGAATGAGAGCGAGAGAGAGAGAGAGAGAGGAGCAAGGTGAGAGAGAAAGAAAAGAAGCTAGAGAAATGGAATTTGTTCTAAAGCAACAATTATAGACTCGGAACAGCTTTACGTTCTACTGGAAGCATTACCCACACCGGTTCCGCCTCATCTTCCCTCCCATGTTCCGCACTAATGATGTGTCTGACTCTAGCACCTTTGTCCGCCTCCGTCAGACACAAAGCAGCCCCTCCTCTGAGCTCGCTCCCCCTTCCCCACCCCCTCACTCTTTCACTGGCTTGACCTGCCCATCCTACTGTCTGCCAGCTCTCTCCCTCCCCAGCCTACACTCACACACATACTCCCATAGCCTGAGCTTTGCCTGGAAAAGCACTGACTTCATTCATCAGATCGTGTTTAAGTTATCTGTCTTTTTAAATACAAAATATGTCTTCAGGAAAACCCAGTTGCTTTTGATTGAAAGGCTCAAAATAGGGCCTGTCACATTCTTCAAGAGGGAAACTAAGCCCAGTAAAAAGCAAACCAATGAGTCTTCAGACAGGTGCTCAGCCATGGCTTACTGTACTGTACTGCATCTCTGTGTGTGTCCAGGCACTCCTGCTCACTGGACTAAGGTAGTGCAGGTATGAGCTGGATCCAGAGTTCAAACACTAGACTGGGCCATCCACTAAGACCTGCTACAGACACACTGCACACACACACTGCTCTTTGTCAACATTTCAGATGGATGACAGACCAGAAATGAAGCTATTAAACAGTGTTTACTAGTTCTCAGTAGATTGTATGGAACAACACAATATCTTAAGCTCATGGCCTATACAATAATATACTGACTGTATAGCCTATGCAACAGTGCAGTCAAAGCCCATGCAGAATTATGCACTCATAGCCTATGTAATAATACACTCATAGTCTATGCAATAGTACACTCATAGCCTATGCAATAATACAGTCAATGAAATAATACACTTAAAGCATGCAATAATACATTCATAGCCTACGCAATGATACATTCATAGTATATCCAATACTACACTCATAATAACCTATGCAAGAGTACACTCATAGCCTATGTACAGTAATAACACAGTCATAGCCTATGCAACGGTACTCATGGCATAGGTAATTATACACTCATGCAGTAACGCAGTAACAAAAAAATGATTGAGAAATCATCAGCACAGAAATGGGTCTGAATCCCAAGTTCCTGAATGACCTCCATGGATAAGGGCAATCAGCTTTTCCTCCCCACTGTCAGAGCTGATATACAGTACAGTCAGACAGGAGGAGTCCAGGACATGATATCCCACACCAGCTGCATCAAAGTATTCATAACCTCTCATTAACCTCTTTTTGAGTCTGTAGGACTGAGCACATGCACTGTGTGTGTGCTCTCTTTCAATCACTCTTCCCTGTGTGTGTGTGTGTGTGTGTGTGTGTGTGTGTCTGCACTTGTGTCTGTGGGGCATCTGTGTGTGAGAGTGTGTGAGTGTGTGTGTGTGTGTGTGTGCATGTGTGTCTATCTGCTTGAGCTCTTCCTCCATGACAGGCATCAAGCCCAGGCTCAGACAGAGGCGCTGAAGCTGGGGCTATATCATCTTTTGTGTGTAAATGATGCCTGATGCATATTTAACGCTGTGGAGGGCCTCGTCTATCTGCGTCTGTCTGAAGAACATCATTAGTGGAGACGGCGCCCTTGAAATGGGTGGTGTTATCAAAGCCATGCTTTTTACAGCAGTTTTAAGTGCCATCCTGCTGCTAGCCAGACCCCCCCATTTGGGCTTCTTCATGCAGCAGCGCTCCACTGTTTTTCAGGAGAAAATTCAAAAAAATATATTCCTTGACAGCAGCAGGGAGAGGACTGAGATTTCCGGCGAGTCTTTCATCTCTGTGTTTCATTGTTTTCTGCCACAGAGGATGGCGGCTGGATTCTGGGGGCCTTCGTCTGTCTGCAGCTCGCTCGGAGGAAAAAAGAGAAAGAAATAACACAACAGAACATTTTCTCTCTGCCGTTTGATGTTTTGGGGCCAGCTAAAAACTTCACTAAGTAGCTGCATCAAAAATTGACCTGCATTATTGCATTGAAATTCCACTTGTGGGAGGAGACCTTTCTCGTGATTTTTATCCCTTCTTCAGAAATTGGATTGTGAATGAAAACATTTTCATCGCATCTTCAGACAAAACTCCAGAAGGGAGTTGAGTTGACTGCCAAATGCATCACAGATCTGATTTAGTTAGAATACTCCTTCCAAAGCACGGTGTCAGTCCAGTCTGCAGCAGGATTGGTTTAGTCAGAAACCTGCTGATCCTGCGTGTGCAGTCATTTACATTATGACTTAAGCAGGCGCTTTTATCCAAAGTGACTTACGTTTGTCAACTATCCATTACATCAGGGCCAGTGTCCCCTAGAGCAACTCAGGGTTGAGTGCCTTGTTTAAGGGAACAAAGGTGGATTCTAACCCACTATTTCCGGCTACTAGCATGCTAGCCAGGTTCCTTAACCGCTAGGCTACCACAGTCCCCAGTCATCCCAGCAGCAGCAGATAGAGACCCATGGCTCTTTTTCTGAGAGCTGCTGCTCTGCTGCTCGTATAAGCACAGATATGGACTAATGGAAGACATCCTCCCGGTATAGCTCACACTCAACAGCAGAATGGAGCTCAGTAGATAGGGGCAGAGGTGAGAGCAGCATTATCTGCAGTTTCTAGAACTCTCTCATTCTCTCTCTCCCTACATACACACACACACAGAAACAGGCACAATAAGCATTATACGTAATAAGCTCCAATGAGTACTGCTCTGAGTCATAAGTGACTTTGAAAGTGCTCTCCTCTCTCTCTCTCTCTCTCTCTCTCTCTCTCTCTCTCTCTCTCTCTCTCCCTCTTCTCATTTTTTTCTTCATCCTCATTCTCTCCCCCTCTCTTCTGTGTGTTTGTGTGTGTGGGTCAACACACTGTTCAAGTGCAAATGCATGGCTTATCCCCTGCATGGCAATTATAGATGTCAGCAGTCTGCACCAGTGTGAAATTGAATCATGTGATAATGGTCAAGGTTTTCAAAAGGATATTTAAACCAAAGTCATTGAAGATTATGCAGTGCTGAGCAGAGCCAAAGTCTGTGGCCTTTGAGCCCACTTTTAGGCACCAAAAGTGACAATGCCAGCGCACAGTAAAAGCCCAGGGGCCCTCAAAGCACACAGAGCACAACAGCACTCTCTGCACGCGCACACACACACACACACACACACACACACACAGATCCAGTCTGGTCCAGTCCACTGTAGTCAGCCAAAAAACACACACAAAGGTGGGCCTCCCGGTGTCCGATCTGTCACATGTCCACGCCGCGTCTGCAAAGTCACTGAAGGGCTGTGCCACTGCACCGCGAGCACTCGGGGCCAGATGCATAGCCTCCTGTTCACACACTCTGCTCACCGTTGTGTACGAGGAGTTCTCCAGCAGATGCTGCCAAACAGCCCAGTCTTCTCCTCTCAACTCAGTGTGCAGTACATATTCTTAAGCTGGATTGAACCGTGGCCCTTATCTTGATTTATGTGTTCCCTGTCAAGGATGGAGAGGAGAGGGAAGGACATTTGAAAGCTATAAATTTGCTCTGGACAGATAGTAAATATAGTAAAGACATCAGACAACACATATATCTCCCCCATTCTCTCTGGTCAAAACTAACTCCTTTTTTCTGACGAGAAGACGTCAGAAACCAGTCAACTCAGAGCTCTCTACTTCCTAATATACAGTGGTAAACATTTTTTCAGTAAACATCTTTCCTCTCTAAAGGTACAAAAAAGCAAGTGACATTTTCTCAATCTGTGTTATCATTTTAAGCAGTTGCTATATAATGATTTAATCAAGCAAATGAATAATTATGAAACAACATTTCTATCAAGTGAGAGCCCTGTGCAAATGAAAAGCTTGGCGCTAGCTTTGTTCTAACGGAGCAGTGCAGGAAACAGCTGGATGTGCGCTGCAGACAGTCCTTAACTAAACCCACATGAGAAAGTCCTTCAAATAGCACCTAAGCCCTGATCAAACCCGGCAATTATGTCACTATGAAAGCAAGCCCAGGAGGTCCGCAGTGAGTCTCACTTGTCGAGGGAGTGATATGAATGTTGTATTAATATGCTTCTGATCCTTACAATATCTGCTGGATTAAGCCAGTTAGTGTTTTCAAAGGCTCTGAGTGCACATTGATTTTGGGAAGCGTGTTCCATTTAAGGGTGAGTGGCACTAAAGGCTGAGATGTGGCTGGGGCTACTCTTGTCTGTACATGTGGACATTACAATGGCTAATATTGATTAGTCTCACACACACACACACATGCACACACACATACACATACACACACACGCACACACACACACACGCATACTCAAACACAAACACACACATACATACACACACACACACACAAACACATGCTCGCACGCTCAAACACAAACACACAGACAAAGAAAGATAACAGTACAAACAGACAGTTATGATGCCAAGAGGTTAAAGTTTCTGGAAGTTTGATGAGGTAGCAGTGGAAACTAGCAAGTACATGATCACTTGGTGTCAGTAATGTTGCATAAACAGCTATTGCAAAGTCACACAGACCACATTACAAATCCAATTCCAAAGCATCCAACTAAAATGCCACATTAGTTTACACTTCTGGAGTCATGCTGTCGTATTTCAATTTATTTTCTGTGTTCCAAGTCATAGCATTTTTCACTCCTCTGTATTTTGGAAAGAATTACATGCTAGGTTACAGTGTGCAAGTCTGAAAACTGCAGTGACAAATTGCTACTGGGCTGTATAATCATTGGTGACAACTGCGTTAATTTCTTACAAAGGGACGAACATATGCTGGAGCCTGAGGCCTCGTGTAAGACTACAGACAAGGAAGGCACAGAGGAGGCCGAGAGGGAGGAGACGACGCAGGGAGCAGAGGGGAGGAGAGGAGTGAGTGAGTGAGGAGGGGAGGCTTGAGAAGGAGAGACGTGAGAGAAGAGGAGAGGACGCTCTGTAAGGAGACAGACGAGAGCAGCAGCTGCGTCCTTTTTGTGGAGCCAAAAAAGTGGGCATGTCTGCATAATGATCGCAAGGCTCCTCCCCGGGCGCGCGGGGGGGGGGGGGGGGGGGGGGGGGGGGGGGGGGGGGGGGGGGGGGGGGGGGGGGGGGGGGGGGGGGGGGG
>JAVQKI010208078.1:5000-12004 GCA_036025975.1 Nematalosa erebi
TGCCATTGGGAACCTCCAGTATGTGATGGATGGCCAGCACACCAAGAATGGACACTGCTGGGAAGGAATTCAGGGGGGTCACCAGAGGTTAAAGGCTTGTTCTGCGTGCTCGTTATACGAGGGCCGGGGAGGGGAAAAAAATTCCGCCGTGTTTTTTGGGCCAGCGTCCGATGCGCAGGCTAGTCCATAAATTTCTGCAGCGAGGGAGGGAACGTCGCAGCTCTCAGCCCGGAGATTTACGCCCGCTATCTGTGCGTTTTACGGTCGGGCCGAGCAGGGGAAGCGGCGGAGCCCTTTGAACTGCTGCGTCACGCCGTGTCGAAGTTCAAAGGGGGGGTTGGGGGACTGGGGGAGGGGGCAGAGCAGGGGGAGAGGTCTGCGTCAAAGAGCCCCACAGACAGATATCTTTCTGTGTGTCACTCAGCTCGGCTTGAGTAACATGTTCAAACAGACGGCTGCCCCTCCTCTCCAGCCCCGCAACATGAAACACATGCAGAAAGCCACACATCTGTGGCACACACACACACACACACACACATACACACAAAACACAGCACTCACACACACACACACTCATCTAAAAACACATACGCATGTACATAAGCACCCGATCACACACACATCTAAACACACATATACATGCACATAACACGCACATCTACACTAAGCACCTTATGTCAGTACTTCTAAGTGTTTGTGATTGTAATAATGTCCTGTACTTCCTGAAGTGTGTGTGTTAGTTAACCCTGTATGTTAGTGTGGAGCAATGCCACATGCCTACATACTTCATGTGCTTTTTTGTGTGTAGAAACAGGAAGTACAACTGACACCACGGAGCGCTCTAGAATCGTTGACTGACACTGTCTAACAGTTTCTGGACTATCATTCCAAAGTATTATTCCAGAGTCTCATTCTGCAGAGCTAATCAGTCTAGTCTTTCACTGGCAGCTTCTCTATCCCTCCATTCTCTATGCCTCTCTGGTACCACAGAGTACCACCATAATCACTTGCTCTCTCACTCCTTATCTCCCTCCCTCCCTCCTTCCCTCCCTCCATCTCTTCTCTCTGTCTCTCTCTCCCTCCCTTTCCTGTGTCCTGGCCTGGCTCCAACAGCAGGTCGCTGGGTCCGCATCAATCCACTGAGCCTGATTGGTGATTAGCGTAGATCCTCCTGAGGCTTACGCCCAATCCAATCGACGCAAGGAGGGGGGGGGGGGCAGGGCAGAGAGCAAGGCTGTCCTGCGAGGGCATCCTGGCACAGGCCGCTGCCCCCGGCGCCACTTAATGGGCATCGAGGGCATTGTATCGCCAGGAACAAAGAGCCCAGTGGGCTAATCTGAGGGCGGCCACACGCTCCAGCGATCCAGCAGGATTAACAGGCTAAGAATGGATAATGATGACCAGCCTCTCGGCCTCCCACTGCTTCTCTTCAGGAACACATTCACAAGGTGTGTGTGTGTGTGTGTGTGTGTGGTGTGTGTATGCATATGTGTGTGTGTCTGTGTGTATATGTGCGTGGGCGTCTTGGGTCTGTGTTTGTGTGTGTGTGTGTGTCACCCTAAGACTGAGGCAATATAGAATGTCTATAGCACACATGCATACAAAAACCTGAGAGAGAAAAGAGCTAGAGAAAGAGAGAGAAAGAGAGACACCAAGCAAGAGTCAGAGACAGCCAGAAAGAGAGAGAACACTACACAGAAATGTCGGCACACTTGGCTTTCTTACAAGGATGCAAGGCGATGTTTCCATCATCCAGAGCCACCACCCCCCTCTCTCTCTCTTTTTCTCATTCTACTTCTGTTTTTTTTTCCTCACCTCCATTGCTTCCACTCTATTACTCTATTTATCATTTCTCTATATTGCTTTTCCTCCCCTCTCTCTCTCTCTCTCTCTCTTTCTCTCTCTCTCTCTCCATCTCATCCCCCAGCGTACGGGAGGAGCGCAGGCAGCCAGGCGGGCAGACCCCATTAATGCTGCCCGTTAAATAATGACGGCACACGGCTGCGGCGGCGGCTGTCACTGTGGCTAGGAGGAGCGAGAGGCGACGGCTTGTTTAATTTACCTCGGCCCATCTGTCTCCTGCCACGGCTCAGCCAACCGGGCGGGCTGGCGGGAAGGAAGGCAGGCAGGCAGGCAGGCAGGCAGGCAGGCCAGCTACAGTGCCGACAGCTCTAGCCCTAGCCGTACCGCTTGCACTGGCTCTTCGTCCCATTGCACGGCTGTATATTCCTTTTGCTAGCTCTGCTAACGCTAGCCCGCTCGCATGCTGTTCGCTCACATCCCCCATGCCCCCCACCCGTCTTTGTGTCTGTGGCTTCTCCCAGCTGCACAGATTAAGTCTGCTTGAGCCAGGCCTGGAAACATAGCAATGTGTGCTACGTTAGCATGACGCAGACATTCCAGTGGAACAATGACAGTACTTCAGACACTGAGCAGCTGAAAGGTAACAAGGGAACCTGTTTAAATTTCAGACAGTCAGAATGAGAAAGTCCAAGTGTGTCACTGGTTTCTCTCACTACTGCGAACATTTACCCCTTTGATTTGAATTGTGTACTTGTACTGCGTCTTCAGAAGTCTCAGGTAGAAGGCCAACACTGTCCCTTCAGATCAAGTCACAAACAATTGGCTAGTAGTGCTACATGGGTGTACAACTTAGTATTCCTCTGGTTCATCTCACTTTTTGCATCCCAGATAGCTCAAAAATGTGAAAAATCTGAGACGCTCAAGAGGGTTATTCAGTTAGAAAGCCTTTAATGTCCAAATGGCTGCCGATTAAAACATGCAAACATGTTTCAACAATCCCTGTAGGTTCTAGTACACCACTATGAGCGGCACCGAGTTTGGCGCCATGGCAACACCTTGCGTGCCCTCTGCAGAACTGGCAGAGGTACCACTTCCTCCCAACGCTCTCAGCGGCTCAGCAGTGCTTCCTGTTTTTAGGCAGGATGAGTCAGTGTGCAGCTGAAACTCTGTCCAGCTCCAACGCTGAGACATCTCTACTAGGCTTTTCAACTCTGGTGCTGAGCAGATGGGAGCGCCCAAACCAGATTTGTAGGGGTCTCGCAAAGGTAGACAAGACTAGAATCTGAAAGTAAAGGTCTTGACATATATGGGTTCAACCTGAGCACTAAACACAGGTGCTTTCGCAAATGAGCTGATAAACCTGCCTATAAGGAATGGCGCTATTTAGAATCAGATGGTTTATGTAAATGGTTGGAACAGATATGTGGTGGGACTTCCACTTTCTGAAGCCTCTGATATTTGATGAGAGCGTAGCAGGCAGTAGATATGAAGCATGTCAATGGGTGGAGTATACACTTGCACAAACTGTCACTGACCGCTTTATGCAATTTTTTTTTCCTTTTTTGAACAAAACATGGCCACTACTACTTTATATCCTCTGTTAAGTACTTAAGGCCAGATGCTCTCGCTGCTGCGGCCATGGCTCACTGAAAACACAGACAGCTGGACAGCTGTGACTTCCAATCCATTTCTCTATATTAGGCCTAAAATGGGACCATATGGAGCACCAGTTTTTGAAAAACTGAGGCTGGCACATCATTTCTTTTGCAGGGAACTGTCTGTGAGCAAGGGAACGAACGTAAAAAACGAACAAGCGGGCAAGCAAATGAGTGAGTGAGCGAGCGAGCAAGGCTCCAGAGGCAGGAAGAGAACAAAAGCACCCACCTACTTCCTCTTTCTCAGGACATGCAGGCCTGGTGGGCAGTCATGCTCCTCTAGCTCTGTCCAAAACCAGCTTCGGGACAAAATCCTCTGATTTTCAGCCTAAATACACCTTCTTTGCCAAATTAGCATTTGCTCCATACATTCATCTAGGTGTCCCTTCACAAATACAGTACGGTACATGCAGCTACAACCCCTTCAATCAACACAGAAGCAGCACCAATGTGATTCATTTGCCTTTAAGAGCAAATGAATCATGGACTTTGCCTTTAAGAACATAAAAATCATGGATTCTACCTTTAAAAACAAACTTGCAGCGCAATCTGATGAGAATTTTTCCAGTGCACCAATACAGAATGTGTATAATAAACAAGGCAAAGCAAACCTATTCCTAAACTGATGCTGTTTTGTAAAACCAGTGGAAACATCAGAGACCAAGTGATTTCTCCACTTTATCGAGACCTCTCCACATCAAATAGCGTTGAGCTGATCAATCTCTTAAATCTAGAGAAGAAGGAGATTGAATATCCCAACAAAATCAAAGCTTTTCATTTGTTTGTCACTAACAGTCCAAACCTGCATGCATCTTCTATGCATCTGTGTACTAGCACTCAGGATTAGCTGGATTAAAATCTGAAACCGGATTAAAAAACATATCTGGAATGTACTCAGCATTAGCAGCAACAATGTCAGGCAAGGTCAGAGGAAAACCAAGGGCAGTGTCACCTACATTCTACAGTAAGTATGGATGAGTGACACACTATTCTGCAATGTGTGTGTGTGTGTGTGTGTGTGTGTGTGTACGTTTGTGTGAGAGAGACAGAGAGAGAAAAAGAGTGTGTGTGTACAGTAAGTGTGTAATTGTGTGTGTGTGTGTGTGTGTGTGTGTGTGTGTGTGTGTGTGTGTGTGTATGTGTGTGTGTGTGTGTGAAAGCCAGAGAAGGGCCAGGACCTGGAAACAACCAAGAATCTTTATTCTTGATCAACAAGACCTAACTGGTATCACATAAAATCCAGACAGCAACTCTGTTTTTTATATGACCATGTGTGAAATTAAAACAAAAATGTCAGCAATGGGAACAACATTGTCTTGTGATCTTTTGATGCCTTGACAACAATTAAACAGAGACACAAACATCCCAGGGTTCATTTTATGCCTTTCCAACAATTTAACCAACTTTGGCTTCATTTACTCAAGGCACAATACATGTTGTGAGTGTGGGTGTGGCAATGCATATACACATTGATCAACTAATGGATTTCACTTGCCGTTGAAAACAAAGCCAGTCCCTGCCCAACAATGACAGTAAAACAGTTACCAAAAGGCATTTCACAAGTCTTTCATCCCGCTTCTTAAAGTGGACATAAAATGGAAGCCATTTTTGCATTTGCTTTAATTAATATACATGACCAAAGTTCCACTTTTCTGTCCGTATTACACTTGCATATCAATTTGTCCAACTAAATGTGAAGCTGAACTGTCAAGTTAACTGTCAAGTTAACACAGGCCAAGACGGGATAGAGTCTTTGAAAGTGGCGCTTGACAACTGCTTCTGATCATAGCAACCATCAGTTTAGAACTAGTAATGGCACTGAATTCCAGTAACTTTGAATGAGTTGAAGTGAAAAAAGCAGTTCTGCAAACAAGCCTGTGTTAATTATCGAAACAAGTAAACTGTTAGCAAAACTACATAACGCAGACAAGGCAAGTGTGGTATAAGCAGGATAATGAACTCCAAGGCATGCCTATATCTGTGAATATTGCACTTATTGAGGTGTAAAGACCTTATCACCACCTCGAATGTGCAATATACCACGCAGTGGTATATACGCACCAATATACGCACGCCATGGGTTCATTATCCCTTACATAGCTGTTTCCATAGAGTTTCCGTTTTAACATGGTTGTTTGATGTGGTACAAAGGTAGCGGAAGTAGTTTGGGAACAAAATAAATGTGTTTTTAACATTGAAATAGTCTATAATATCCATGAGTTACTAAAAAGGTTTTTTATTTTGTTACCATGTTATTGTCTTTGCATATCAGTCCTAACCTCAGTGTATGCAAAGCTGTCAGAAAGCCCATACTGCGCTACCTAAACAATAGCGATAAGGGGCTTCCACCACCACCCAGCTTTGTCAGATGTTTGTAAATCGTGTCTGGTTATGTTGGTTTTGGATCAGTCGATAAGCCTTGTTGGCTTCCCACGCATTACAAATGACAAAAGCACCATCTATGACTACAGTGGCGTAAAAATAAACACAAAAAAACGTGAGTCACATGTGATATCTCGAGAGGTTAGCTGTCTGTCGTTACTGTCCTTGCTCGAGTGTACACAGCAGTGTTCAGATAACAGTCTTTCAACGTTCAACAGGAACTATGCAAAGCTACAATGTCGGCTGGACCAGACTTGTTTGCTCTTGAGTTCACTGAATGGACCACCCCAGCCTTAGGCCCAGAGAGGACCCACTGTGACAGTCTCTCTCCTATCAGAGGTACAGTAGAGAGCATGATTTATGGAGCAGCCTTTGGGGTTGATTGGTTTATGGAGTAATAAAAAAATGTGAACATGACCAACCATCCAATGGGACGAGGCTTAGCATGTGTACAACAGCTGTGGAATACTGACAGTGAACGCGATTATCAACAGCATTACAAGGCCTAATTGGGCTTAAGAATGTGCTTTCATGTGTGGATATAGCTTTTACAGTACAATGGCTGTTACAAGTGGATGTTTTTGTTAGTTTTTTCTTCCCCAACATATGTCAATTAGAAGCTAGCATCATGTTTTTTGTGTGCAAGCAAAGTTACAGTATATAGTATATTCTTTCGATCCTATGAGGGAAACACTCATGTAGGGTATTCATATAACTCAAGATAACTTAATTTCCCTTGGGATAAATAAAGTATCTCCAGAGAGGGTAAAAGCGGAGCGAGAGGCGCAAACGTTCGTTAAGTTCCGTGTTCTATTTTTGCAAGGGGGAAGGGGGAAAATCCCCCTTTATGCAGACCAAACTGGAGCCCTCATACGCCGATACAAAAGATCATTGAAAAGTTTATATTGTGACGTACTTACTTATGCAGACCGGAACGATTCACGGTCGCTCCCATTGTAACGTATTATGTTGCTCTATCTTGGTCAGTATTCAATGATCTTTGGTATCTCTATCCATCTATCTATCCATCTGTCTATCTGTCAACAACATGAGGGAGGTTTGGCAGGGGGTTAGAAACATCACAGGATGTGGGGCTAGGAAGGACAAGGCTGATGGCGACACATCCAGAGCCAACGAGCTGAACCATTTCTACAACAGGTTCAA
>JAVQKI010208122.1:0-17347 GCA_036025975.1 Nematalosa erebi
GGGGTGAGCCTTCTCGACCAGTAAGAGCTGCTCTGCCTCCTGACAGATGCGTGCGCACACACACACACACACACACACACACATCTATACACACCTTCCCAATGCAGGTGCGCATGCAAGTGTGTGCGTACATACACACACACACACACACCTTTCACTTTCAAGTTGAGGAAAAGTGGCAGGAAGTTGTGGCAGGAAAAAGGACCATTTAGCATTTAAGAGAGAGAGAGAGATGGGGGAGGCAACAAGTCCCTATGTGAGGAACTCTGCAAACACACACTCCAACACACTTAGTGTGCACATTTGTACATTTCTCCCCCTCAAATGCACACACACACACACACTAGGAGAGAGGGCTGATGCATTTCGCTCGGTCACAAAGCCCCATTGAGGAGGCCAGAAGCCGAGCAGCAGCCTGCCAAGAGAAAAGGGAAATGCCTGCGTGGGCTTCCCCTCCTCCTCCTTCTTCTCCTCCCTCTCTCTCCCGCTTCTTCTCTCATTCTGACAGAAACTCTCTCTCTCTCTCTCTCTCTCTCTCTCTCTGAGAAACTAAGGGCAGGTGCAAAAATGGGAAAGAGTTTCCTGGGGTCATATGACTATACCTCTCTCTCCGTTCCTACACCTTTCCAACTCTGCATGGGTTCAACACTCAATCTTTTGAGAGGATGGAAAAAGGAGTGCAGTAATACATAGAGAGGAGAGAGAGAGAGTGAGAGATGAAAGATGGACTGACAGAGAGAGGAGGAGAAGGAGAGAGGGATGACTGAAGTGGAAGTGACATGAGACACGCTCGGTCTGCCGTCACTAGACCACCAGAGCACCCAGCTGCCAAGCACAAAGGAACTACAACAAAACAATTAACCCCCACCACACACACACAGACACACACACACACACACACACACACTTTGTTTTGTGACAGAGGAAGCGCTGATGAAAAAAAAAAAAAAAAAACTGCCACACAGTAATGGGTCAGTAAAATGTTACACCCGTGACACAGTAAAGCATCATTCAACGCCAACACACCTCAATATCGTAACACTTAAACCTGATGGTCAATCTGTTCATTAGACAGTGTTCTGACTCAGTTATTATTTACACTCTGACCAAGCACCAGCACCCTGAGATGACCAACAGCACCTCATCACCCTACAGTGTTTGGAGTGTGTGTGTGTGTGTGAGTGAGTGTGAGAGAGAGTGTGTGTGTGTGTGTGTGAGGAGGACAATAGCGCTTAGCTGGCTGGAAGAGAGCAACTCTGCTCGGAGAGGACACAGCGCAGTAGCGCTACACTCTGCTAGAACATCAGGCAGCACAGCAGTACAGAACAAAGGAACCCCAGCAGACCTGCGCTCTCCCACGCTCTCTCTCTTTCCTTCTCTCTCTCTCTCTCTCCCCCGACTTTCCTTCTTTCTTTCTCTCTCTCTCTCTCTCTCTCTCTCTCCCTTTTCCTGTCTCTCTCTCCCTTTTACTCTCTCTCTCCCTTTCTCTTTCTGTCTTTCTCTCTCTCCCTCCCTTTCTCTCTCCCTTTTCCTCTTCCTCTCTCTCTCTCTGTCTTTCTTTCTCCTTATCTTTCCTCTGCTCCTCTTCTCTCCTTTCATCACAATGCTTAATATCCTCCTTCTCTGACACACTTTCCCAAGTACGGAAACCATGAAGTCATTTTCACCAACATGGCAATTGGCAACCCCAGCTCAAACTGACATAGGGAACGGATTCTGCGCGGGAGAAAGATGCTCCCAGAGACCAATGACAGGAGGGAATTGAGGTGACCCCCCTCATCCCTCCAGCTGTCCGAACCAGACGACACCTCTTCCACAGAACCCCCGCAAGCGTTCCCTCCACTGACACATGCCCGGGCAAACCCCAAAGTGTGCAGACAAATTAGGCCGCCTCTCTAACTGGCTATTAGCATGTGAAAGGACGTGTGGCGGAGAGGAATGAGACTGTCATTCAACATCCAGTAGTGTGTGTGTGTGTGTGTGTGTGTGTGTGTGTGTGTGTATGTGTATGTGTATGTGTGTGATGGCCCACATTTAAAAAATAATTATAAAAGAGCCCATCCCTTTAAACCCCCACGGATGACTGTGAAGGCAGATGGACATGAATGGGACATCCTGTGTTTGCATAATAATTACAGAAATGATACTCTGAATGCATACGGGAAACTTGACATTCATAAAGTGTGTGTGTGTGTGTGTGTGTGTGTGTATTTGTGTTAAGATGAACACATGGGGAATGGGTCAGAGCAGAGCCCCCAATGCCTCTCCTGCTCATCCCACTGACAACACAGGCACTAGGACCCCGAGGCACTGGACTCCCTCTGACATCCCGACCCCGTGGTTCTACTGCCTCTCACTGCAGGAACTAAAGACCAGGACAACTGACCAACCCAACAGCAGGAGCATGTACACTCTCACACTTTATCATCACAAACACAGAAAACGCCAACCCAGTGTTCGAACGGTCACACACACACACTACGTCTTGTCAAGAGCAAGCAAGTGTGCAGGTCACAGACATGTAGGCTACACTGCACACGGGAGGCTGCACATAGTAACCCTAACCCTAACCCTAGGTTTAATTCATGGTAAACAGATGTATCTAGACTGACTGTATGCCTAAGGCTTCACAGCAACACACGCAACCCCGACACACACACACACACACACACACACACACACACAGTCTCTCCATACTGACTTGTGCCTGGACATGTCCAGCAGCTTACATTAGGATGCATGAGGTACACGTCCTCTTTGCACCAAATCCCAAACAGACGTAAGAGTCGGTCAAAAGAGGAGATAAGACACAGGCATGAGAGACAGCAGAGAGAGGTGGAGAAAAGAAACAAAGGATCAACAACAAAGAAAGAGAGAAAGAAAAACAACGGAAGGAGAAAGAAAGCTGATGGGCAGAAAAAGAGAAGAAAGAGAAAGAATGCGGCAGTCCTACCATCCTCTTCTGGACTCTCTTTTAGCTGCATGTGGAGCTTGACTTCCTGCCTGTTGTCCGTCCGTAAATCCACTCCTCCTCTCTCTCTCTCTCTCTTTCTCTCACTCCCCCTCTCTCACTCACTCTCTCTCTCCCTCTCTCTCCCCTCCTCTGTTCCTCTCTCTCCAGTTGTCTGTGTTAGACTGAGGGCCAGGGAGCGACGCTCAGGAGCTAAATCTGCCTGCGCTGCTGCGCTGCTCTGAATGGAGAGAGCAGCAGCCAATGGGAGCGCAGAGGAGGCGGCCACACACCTCCAGTCTCTGACGCCGCCGAGAGAAGAAAGGGAGAGGGAGGGAGGGAGGGAGGCAGAGAAAGAGAGAATCCTCTGGGAATGGTGGGTGGGGGGGGCTATACCCCCCCCCCCCCCCCCTCCTCGCCCCACCCTCCCAAATCACTATCACCGTCATATATCAAGCCAGTGAGTCTGCACGCAGGCTTCAGAGGGAGCCATCGCTGCCTCTTTCTCTCTCTCTCTCTCTCGCTCTCGGCCTTACACTGGACCTGGGCAGGAGCACCGTCACAGACAAGCAGGGATACAAGCCACATCTCTGTGGATGAACAAAAACTCAGCCTCAAAACACGGTTTCCCCTGAAACTCCATAAAGCTTAGTACAACATACACCCACTTAGTACAATAAACATACACCCGCTCACACCCCCTCCACACACACACACACACACACACACACACACACACACACACACATGCATATTCTGCAGCAGCAATGAGCCATTTCCTGTAGTGCAAGAGGGTGGACAAAAAAGAATCCTTGGTGCGTGCCTTGCGTGCATCCACAGGGAAAGGTAGTGTGAGTGCGTGGCTCCACCAGTTCGGCTGATGGATTGAATGGAAAGAGAAAGAGACAGAAGGAGGACGTAAGAGAATAAGACAAATAAACAGATTCATGTACTAGCAGTCAACCCCGACCCCCGTGTCCCAGACGAGCCTGATGCCAGATGACCAGTAGAGGAAAAGAAAGGCATGGGACTGGGTAGGGGACAGGGGACAGCCTGGTCAACAACAGACAGGAAGAAGTTTTCCAAACTATCTATTTATTCCTTTATTCATCCTTTGTTTAACCAAGGTAGTCACATTGGGACCGTTGTCTCTTTTCCAAGTAAGCCCTGACCCTTTCCCATTTTCATGGAAGCAACTTAGAGATACAAGCAGTACGCAACAGACAGACAACACACACACACACACACACAGCACATGAATGCTGGGCGCAGCATAGAGCACAAAGGCACCACTGGCTCACAGAGCGGCAGTGTCTCCCCTGAGTGGACAAAGAGAGAGCACAGAGAAGCACAGAAGAACACAAGACCTTTCCACGACACAAACCAGCCTCAACAACACCCTCTCCATGACATCACGCGGCGGCAGGGCCCAATTTTAGCACTGGGGATGAAAATAGACTTGGAGTTTTCCACAAATTCAGTGGAATTCTGCCGTAGAGATTCAGCCTATTTTTCATCTGACCACCACCGCTGCCACTGGCCCCTCCTCCAGCAGTGCCCCGTGTCACACACACACACAGGCTGTTGGGAGTAACCGCCTGGTGGTCACACTCCCAAACCAACTTTTCCCTTGGGCACTGACAACACCTGTGTAGCCTGTACCACTGCGATGGACACAAAGGCGTCAGAGAAGACACAAGACACACACACGCACACACCCACACGCACACACACACACGTGCGCACACACATACACAGGCTCTCATCTAAATTCCTCTGTTATAAATATTCTGATGAACATCTGCAGGGTCGCTCAACCCTTTTTCTCTCTCTCTCCTTCTGTGTCACTCCATCACTCGGTGGCGCGCTCTAGGGCAGATGGTTGGGTCCTTTAACCCAGCCTGGACCAGAGGAGATGCTGGGAGAAGACAGTAACACTGTTTGTGTTTGTGGCTGAGGGGGAAGAGGTCTGCATTAAATAATATGGGTACGAGTGAGTCACAAAATAAGGACTGTAACATCTTAATAAGCTCTCTTCAGAAAACCTAATTTTTTCCACCCAATGTTGATGCCAATCCTGCCTGATTCCTATCTTTTGGCTTTGTGTGCCTAACTGGCAGTCCCTACATGCTGCCTGGGTGCCTGCATCTTGTGCAGAGCCTCGTCATGTTCATGGCAGGCCAGTTGTGCACAATCTTACCGCTAAGGCTTATGAAGCCACAGAGGTCAAGTCACGTCACTGGTCAGGACAGTGGGCTATGGAACGTGCACAGTTGCAACTTCCTTGTTTTTTTTTTTGGCTAGACTCCATTGCAAGGACACATGTACTGAGCATTTTAAAAGAACGACGCCTGTGCCGCTGTGCCCGTGCAACAATCAAAGTATGCACTGCAATGCAAAATCCAGACATAGGCCTACAGTAATTTTTATTAATAATCACTTTGCAAGCCTCTAAACTATGTCTTTCAAACTTGTTATGTCAGGTTTCTCTGCCAAGTAAAGTGTGGTCTGATACATGTAAGGCATGTGACATACACTCAAAGGTACTGTAGGTCTTTTGAGCTTTAAGGAAGGTAGCAATAATTTTGCTTGCAGAACTGTGCAGAAATGTATGCACAGAGATAAGGTGGTCTTGCATGGCTTGTTTATGGGACAGGCAAAGCTCAGGATTAATGATCCTTTGTCATGTCTACCAGCCTCCCACACAGAGCCCATTTTCCTGCCTATGACATCACCCTGAATGAATGACAAAAAAGAACGAGAAATCGCGGCTTTAGTGACACAGACAAGATCTGGCTGATTTCTATAGGCAACCATGTATAGAAAGCCACAGCCTGGACTACTTTCCAAGATGCAGCACTGTATGTCCCTTAGGCAAAACTGCATGTAAAATAGACTCTCGTTTGCTCAGTACCATCCATTCGATTTGAAAAAGGTCCTTTAACAATAGTGGGGAAAAAGAACCTGAGGAATATAGAGAGAACGGAAGAACACAGCTGCGGGCTACAGTAACTATTACACTCTTTTAGAGCTGCGACATTAATTGGATAAGGAAGGAAGTGAATGTGATGCTAACAATTTCTCTGAGAACACACCAAGTTCATGGAATGAATGCATGAAAATACGCGTTCATGTGTATTGTGCAGTATGATCAAATAATCACAGATATATTCATATCTAAGCGGGCAGTCAGGTGCTATCAACAGAGGGTTCTCTTGGACTTCAAACCTCAATCCATTCCCTAACCAAGAGAAGAGGACCATAGGGTATGCCGTTTATTTCGGGAAAGCAAAAATATGACGAGGCTATGAATTCGAGCGCAGAGATTGTGTTTGTAGGCTACGTGTGCAAAGGTGCAACGGCGCAGACGGGATAGGAAATGTTACAGGAGAGAACAAAGCCCAGTAGCCATCCACTGTGCTACAGTGCTACGTCTGAGTAACTGCTCCGCTAAATGAATGGACTGACATAACGCGTCCTAAAAGTCTACCTGATCTGGTGCTTTTCCGTGGGAATGCGTATGAACAAAACTGTCCGGTAGATTTGACAATGGCAAAACAGAGGCGTCTGACACAGCAGAATTCTGACAAAACTGACAATCTTCCCCAATTCATAACATTCAAGAAAAATACTAATTTTAATTCTACACAATGCAGTAACGTTGCCATAGTTTGTATAGTTGTCATGTATGGACAGAATATAATGTCAGTTGCAGATGCCTCCAAGTTATGTCAGCTACTAATGTCACACTGTCTCGCACTCTGGTTATACCTTAACGTTATAGGTCTCATAATATACTTCTGCAGCATCCATAGTCAAGGCTATGCTATTCTCATCTTAAACTAGCCGATAAGATGTAACACTTTAAAGTAGTCTCTAGCTAAAATTGCGCCGAGTTAAATGTACAAGAACAGAGCATCCTTTAAAGTGATTACTTTTCTTTAAAATCAACTGAGGGTGACGTTAACCTGTTCAACTGCAGTCTTTATTTATTTGGGAAAAATAGAAGGAAGCTAAAGCTACACATGATGGAGCCATTCACTTTTCTGCAACTGGAAAAATACTGCTATCGAGACTATAGAATAGTGAATAGGGACTGCTGGTTGCTGCAGCGAATGAACTCCTCCTCCGCGAAGCCAAGCGGAGGCAAGCCTGTGTCTAAAAGTTTTGCGCAGGCAAATCCAAGACAGCACATTAAACTTTACGAAAAAAACACAATATATACAATAAACTCAAGTACCTGGTGGTTGGTCCATTTCAATGTAAAATATTAATTCTGTTGAGTATGGCATCATCACGTCTCGCCAGTCATTGTCTTCTTTCTCCGTATTCCACACCGTATTGTACATTGTCTGAGTTCAATGCCGGATGACAAGCTTATATCTTTCTTTCCGGGAGACTAGAAAACACGGACATGGACGAATGTCCAATGTATAAAATCTCTGACTGATTTAATATAGCTATCTACCTTACAAGCTACTGTGGTTTGTTCTAACTCAACTTGAACAGTCTATCTGAATTCCTGCTTCAGAATATCTTCTGTGGAGTAGCTTATGTCAAAGCTCCAGGCTTAATTGTTCTCGCGCTACCTGTTCAAACATTTATATAAAAAAAATAACAGTCCTACAGAACAGAAAGTAGATTCCAGCTCTACTATCTACTCCGCTCTTTTGCGATGAAACAGTAGTCATCATTTTAAGTGCACGGAGACTGAGCAGGCAACCTTTCACATCATCTCGCACAGACCATTTTTTCAGAGACATACAGGGACATCGAAATGCAAAAACGAGGCATTATCGATATCTGTCTCACTATCGTTTATGTGCAGCTTGGAAAACTGGAAGTTTGACCTGGGTTTAAAAATAAGGCATAACATGGAGGGGTTTGTTTAGACAACTAAAATTAAACCGATATAATTGTGTATATGTGACATCATTTTTTATCCCCCCTATTTCGGAGTATAGTGGTATGTCCCTCCTCTCGATCGTTTGCTGAGCCTAGATGCCGTGCAACACGCAGGCTCCAGATTTGGGAACCAATGGAACATCGGTGTTACTTCAACTCTGTTGCCAAAGTGTCTCTATTTCCATTTTTTGCAGCCGCGTGTTCCCACCAAGCCAATGAGCAAGCACCAAAAGCGCAAGTTAACACTCCATTGGCCGAACAGTTACTAAGAGGGACAAAGGGACGGACAGCAGAAGGAGGGTGAAGGTGTAGCCTACAAGAGGCTTCGGCTAAATTCTGAACACGACTTCAACCTCTGGTAACCCGTCCACCCACTTAGCGAATAGCCTACACATAGGCTACAGTAGACTGTACACAAACAGTGAGAGGGAAGCTTTATGTAAAGGTATTAATTTATCCTTTATGCAGAATAGAAAACAACTGTAATTAAGTTCTGCTTGTATAGAACGTAGGCTACAGTATGAATGTAGCCTTCGAGTATGCATAGATTTGATAATTAATGAACAAACAAACACACACACCTGTGGGCGTATAGCTACGTTTACTCCAAGTAATACCTCCCACTAGAAGTGGGCTAAACATGACAGAGCAAACAGGGTATGAATATTGTTCAGAGTCAGTTCTTGGCAACCACGTAAACTGTTTTGATATGAAGAATTTACATTTAGCCTACATATAGCCTATGTAGTATAACAGAGGTAGTTCCCTCCTTAATGACAGCCTAATGGAAATGTGAGAGGTTGGTGGCCTGTTTCAGACAATCACTGAACAAACAAGCAATCTGTTCTGCACTCCACCCCTCTCAATCCCTCTCGCCAGTGGCCCTGCTCAGCTCATCCGTCTGATCTGTCTGTCAAAAGAAGACGAGCCCCCCCACCGCCACCCCGCCCCCACATTGGTGTGGAGGGTAGTAGTGATGTGGGACGGGGGGTGGTTGACAATGACAATGCATGAATCTGCTTAATGCAGCGCAAGGAAGACTCCAAAATACAAGAAATACCCAGATGGCTCGTGCCTGACACAGGGAGTCTCTGTCAAGTGTGTCAAACTTGCTTAATTGCGACTGTCTGTGTCTGACTGGCCCAGGACAGATGGGTCCTGAACAATGATGAGGAAGCTGATGAACTATCTGGTCATAATCCCTGAAAGCTATGGGAAACGCATGATCTGCTGTGCAGTATGGATTTAGGCACTAAACAAAGGAAAAAATTAAATTCCTCACACACAATAGATGACAATTTAGGCTGTTGCCTAAATGATCCAAAATTGTCCTAGATTTTTCCCATTAGCCTGGGTCGATGTAAATATCTGTCAGTGATATTTCAGTGGCTACAGTGAGGCAGCTCAGTGCTCACCTCAGGTTAATAATGGGACACCAGTGCAGGTCTGGTCACCATGGTGTCTGCAGAAATGAAACAGCTTGTAGAGAGGAAGATCATAGCACAAATATCTGCAGCCTGCATTTTCACACACAGACT
Organism: Nematalosa erebi; assembly: GCA_036025975.1. Classification (NCBI taxonomy): domain Eukaryota; kingdom Metazoa; phylum Chordata; class Actinopteri; order Clupeiformes; family Clupeidae; genus Nematalosa; species Nematalosa erebi. Next base: position 9,394 of record JAVQKI010208122.1, read on the forward strand.
CACTGTGTATGACATCACATGGTTTAGTGATTGATGCCGTCTTGTTTGTCACTTTTGTAGTTTCATGAGGTAATAAAGTGCTTATTTCTTTGTAATACCTCCTCAGGTCTCTGTCTCTAGGTGTATGTGTAAACACATGCCCATGTGTTTTTGTCTTGTGATCTTGGTTTGTTTAGTGTTTTGAATCCTTATCTATTGCTCTTTTTTCCTTAGGTTAGTAAAAAGAACTCACTCACTGTGAGATAGTGAGAAATGCACTTCAGTTCCTCTGTATGTCTTGTATATGTGGTGAAGTTGACAGTAAAGCTTGACTTGACGTGACTCACTCTTACTCAGAGAAGTATGTCATCTTTAAAATACTGCCTAAAGCTGTATTCCAAGTGTAGGCTACGGGTCCTTCCCAATTCTCAAACACGCCTCCTCTTACTGTACATGTGTACGCTAAATAAAGGAGCAAGTTAGCAGCTAGTGTGTGCTCTTTCTCCCTCTTTATCTGTCCCCCACTTGTATCAATCACTGCAAATCCCTTTCCTGATAACAGCACAAACAGCGTTCATGGGTCAGGCATGCTGTATGCACAATACATCAAAAGATTCTTATCTGCCTGGCTACATGACCAAACTAATCAATGTTTGAATGTACAAAAATGCTAAATTATGGGAAGAAATGTATGAATAAATGGGTGCGCCTTGCGTGGGAAAAAAGGAGTAAATGACCTGTAGACGAATGGAGGGGATGGGTGGTGTGACGATGATCAGCTCTGTGTGACCATGTCGAGACCATCCCATTTCTGGTCTGATTATCTGAAGACCCAGCTTTTTTTTGCTAGCATTTTGTGTGACTGCAGTAACTAGAGTGGAAAGTACAATTTCACAGTGGAGTTGAATAGGCTGCTTTATGATTTCCAGACAAACCCAGACACTAGAGCACACACAACCTTCCCACCACACACACACACACACAGAAAATAGAGGCACTCTTACATAACATGCCTCAGTTGGTCCTTATGCATTATGCATGAAAAGGCGCTGAAATCTGAAGGTAGTAATATCATTACTTTCCTGTTAAAGTCATTGTGCGAGATTAAACTGGTGCTCATGACTGGTTTTCCCACCCCACATTCCCTGTGCATATAGTAAATTAGTCATGACAAGAGGATCACCTTTTCCTCTTTTGCAGCGCTCATCAAAATTATGCCTGCCTTTCTTTGGATATGTGATATAAGAAAGTGCTGGCATAAGCCAAACAGGGAGCTTCACTGAAGAAGAGCCCACAGGCTGAGTGCTGTAGAGGACATCTGGAGGAGCCTATGCTGCATATTCCATATGGTTAAACAGCCCTCACCCCACTAGTCCAGCCATAATAGAGGATAGGAGGGCTGTGTATATGTGTCAGTCTGTCCCTATACCAGTGTGGCTATGCATCATGACATGACACAAAGAGTAACTAAAGAAATAGCTTTGGTTCACCAGAACAGACAAAATAAGGAGCATTCTGTTCAGGGCCTTGTCCATATGGTTAAACAGCACTCACCCCACTAGTCCACCCATAAGATAGGATAGGAGGGCTGTGTGTCAGTCTGTCCATATACCATGGTGGCTATGCATCATGACTTCACAACGAGTGACTAAAGAAATAGCTTTGGTTCACCAGAACAGACAAAATAAGGAGCATTCAGTTCAGGGCCTTGTCAAAGAATCATGAGTTTTTCCTTTTGCTTTGATTTTTATCCACTGTTTCTGTGTCAAAACCACTCAGACAGGAGGGAATGGAAGCTGTTATTGGAAGTCATGTGTCTTGGATAATGTACGCTCTGATTGGAGCTAAACCATTAGTCATACCCTTCTCAAACCTCTGATGCTGTTCAGCCATCAGCCATGCACATTAAACTGTGCGATTTAGGGCAGTAGAAGAGAATGTGTAGAGATGTGACAAGGACTGAAAGCAAGAGAGAAATGGACATTCAGACACTCCAGTAAGACCCAATGGATGGTAAATGCATGTGCAGCAGCCATCTCCCAAAGCTGGCACCAAAGTGTTAAGAAATGGGAGAGTCTGGGTGAGAGTCCTCTAGCACCCCCTCCCCCATCCCCTCCGTCCCGTCCCCTTTCATGCCTCTGTAAGCTCATGGGCTCGGGGAGAGGAGCATTCTTATAGGCCAGCTGGGAAGGTGGCTGTTCTTGCCCTGCAACCCCCCCCCCACACACACACTCACACCCACTAGTGGCTCAACCCTATCTCTGCCCGTCTCTGAGGGTGGCAGTCTGCTCAGCGCTCCTGTCAGCAGAGCCCGCTTAGTGATGTCATCCCGCAATGTGAGCATCCCAGCTGGACTGATGCAATACTACAGTGACACTCTGTAACGAGCCTCCCCACACCCTGCCGTCTCAATCTGCCTTAAACTCTGTCTCTCTCTCTCTCCCTCTCTCTTTCTCTCTCTCTCTGTCTCTCTCTCCATCCTGTCCATCTCTTCCCACTATCTCTCATTCAATTTCCTCTTTTCCTGCTCCTGTAGACTTATGGTATAATGCATAAGTGACTGGTTATAATCTACCCTCTTCACTCATGCTCTTTTTTGAAGATGAATCTTTATTTTCTCACAGTGCTCTGCAATATGTTTCAGACTCTTCACTCTCTCTCTCTCTCTCTCTCTCTCTGTCTCTCACCCACGCCTGCTTCAGTGGGCGAGCTCAGAGCACACAGAGCCATCCTTTTATTTCCCAACTGCTCGCCGGTTGTCATGGCATCAGGGCACCATTGCTCAGCAGTATTCAAGCCAGCAGATAGGGAAAGAGAAGGGGTGGGGGTTCTGGTGGGGATTGTAGGGTTGTGTCTTAACTCTCTCCTGACTGAATCTCAACTCAGTATAGCTCTGAGTCAGAGCTCCAAATCACATGCCTGCTCAGTTTCTCAGCTTGGTGTGATTACCAAGCTCAGTGATAGTGTCCAAGTGACCATTGATTTCACAGTGGGGGCTGAATCAGTCAGCTTGGATAAGATAGCTTGATGAAACAAAGTGAACCAAATAACATCTACAGTCCTGATATGTACACTGGAGCCATCCCTACCACTGCCTATGTCTGAATCACTGCCTCATAAAACAGACCCATTGTTCTGAGATGATAGTCTAAGAGCCTTAGCTACAAATTCTTCTCCAGCTATCTGGCAAGTGTCAGCCAGGCAGAGGCACATGAACAAAGCTGTCGCACAGGGTTTCCAACAAAACAAGCATGGTGCAGAGGGCACGTGTGCCGCCCTCTGAGTGAGTGCGTGAATGCTGACAGATAAGTGGGACTCCCACGACCCAAAGGAAGATTCCTTTGAAGCTCCAGAAATGAATGGAAGCCTTCAGGCTAGCTGGTCAGGCCAGGAGATTAACATAGGGAACCAGGTGTGTCATCTGCTCAGGTTCGAGGCAGACGCAGGGGAGAGTAGGGCTGGCAGGATTACCCAGCAGGCGGGTGACCTTGGCAAACTTAGTGATTGGCTCACGGTGCCAAGGCCATGAAATCCAACAGCCCAGCATGATTCTGAGGTGCCAGCTAAACAAATCCCCAATCAGCCTGTCTAATTAAAACAGTTTGCTGAAAAGGTAGCACGTTGTCCATGTGCAGCGAGGGCAACAGATAAACTATAATTTGAGTGCAACTGATAAACTATAATTTATAAACATCAACCAAAGGTGCTTCTTCTTTCTTATGTTCACTTTATCATGTGGTTGTGCTGACTACATGAAGTGGCGTAATGGTTCTATTTTAGTTGCTCAGCATAGATCTGGTTTTTGCATAGGGATTTGCCAGACTAGGTAGTAGACAAATCAGAACCCACAGCTGATATGGAGTCTAGGAATGGGAGTGTGTTAGTGGCGCTGTGTTGGGCTGCATTTCCTAGATTTGCATATTTCCATGCTTCATTTAAATGCTATGCAAATTTTTAGAGACCTCAGCTGTCAACGTCAAAACTGAGGAGTTGCAGAAATACCATTAGGTTTCCATGCTCTAAGGGCACAGACTCATAAATCATTATTAGTTTGCATTACAGCGAAGAGGAACTTTTGAAGGAAAACTTCTTGTCAGGCTTTGTCTCAGACAAAGAGAGCAAGACCTGTCCCTACAACCTCTAGTCTTTGGCACGTCACTCCAATGTATGCAGCTCAGTCATTAGACTGCATCACTGAGGCCTTCGAGGTTTAATCATTGACCAGAGTCTCAGCCCTGTGCTGTGAACTGTATACAGGACTTCAAAAAAGACCAGCATCACATCTGTTTGACCCCATCAAGGCCCCAGGCCCTGGGCAGGTCAGCTGGCCTGGCCAAACAGGCAGAACAAAGGCCCGGGGAATGCACACAAACAGTGCGCCCTTTATGACCAAGCCCAGGGTGGGAGGAGGGAGTGTGCTGGGCGGGTGTGTGTGTGTATGTGTGTGTGTGGGGGGGGGGGGTGACTGATGTTTCATTTAGTGTCTCATCGGTCAAGGCTCAGCCACACAGGTGGAGGGTATTAAAAATGTCTCTCTGAACCCTCGCATTGTAGCATGTCCTCACACTGAGGGGGTCTTCAACATTCTCGCTTTACAGCGCACCGGTGGAGAAGTCAGGTGTCAGGTACAGCGCACGCAGAGTGCCACTTTGAAGAGGAGCCTGTACAGACACCACAGGGAGCGGAGGGACCATATGGACACTTGGAAAATATAGTACTTTACCACAAACGTAATACAATAACCTCTTCCAGCCTGGAATCTTGCCCCATAAACGCTCTGATGAAAATGTCAACTGCATGATTAATGAGTCCTCTGCAATCAATTCAAGATGCAACATGGCAGCTCTGCAGATTTTGTGTAAACAGAGCATAACCTTGTTATTGGTAATTGTTACAATGTTCCTCATTGCACAGAATCTGCTCTTAGACAAATCTGTTTCACAGTGGTTCATAGGCTACACTAGGATGACCAGACATCCCCGATTTACGGCCACAGTCCCCATTTTTGTTTGTCTGTCCCCAGTAAAACACAAGAAAACTCACTTTGCCTCCTCTTTTTGAAGCTAGAACATTACTAATTTATATGATATTTACTGAAGAAATAGGAATGGCCCAGGTTTTCAAGGGGAGATGCCCTCGATTTTCACCTCAGTGGTCAGGTCACCTTAGGCTACACACTCTCCTTGTGTATACTGGTCTAGACAGAGATTAGAGAAAGCTAACTTCCATCTTACTGTAATATCACACTAACCATACAGCAGTAACAACACTGTGCATTAAATCCTCACTTAAACATACTTACCATCAATTAAATAGAAAACGTGGATAATGCAATATTGAAAAATGACCTAACATTAACCACTGCTGGATGAAGGTTGACATAAGGAAGGGTTCATTTGTTGCTAAGCAGCCCTGCAGAGGCACTACATCTAAAGAAGCCAGCATGGTTAGGAGTTTACTCTTAAACTAGGTGAAGGCACTGGCAGTCGAGCAGCACTACAATCATGCAGGTGGTTGAAGGTAATGCCTATTGACTGAGTCCCAGCTGAGTCCAACCAGAAGCGTGGGGGGACTGTCTGTGTACAAGAAACAGCACACCCCTTCACTGACCAAACACTGTCAGGGGTGATGGGCTGGAAGGTGGGATGCTCAACTGGTGTGTGTGTGTGTGTGTGTGTGTGTGTGTGTGTGTTTGGTGCCAGGTGAACAAACAAGAGTCACAGAGTTCCTAGGACATAGGAGCAGGCGGCCATATTTGCTGTGCACACAGACCAGAGAGAGTGAGGCGCGAGACCAAGGCGAGTTGCGTGCCGGGCAAGATCAGTCACTCACCACAAGACACTCAGCAGAATATGAAACACTTGCTTTTTTTTCATTGAGGGGGCAGAGGGGCAAGCACACAGCTAACAAACACCAGACAAGTCACAAAAACCATCCAACACTTTGAAGAACTCAAGCATCCTCAATGGAGGAGATGCCCGACAGTCAAGTTGTTGCAGTCCTGCAATGTAAACAAAATAGAGCATTGGCAGCATTGCTGACTAGGCTGCCAACAGTGGATCTGGGCTAATGAAAGAGGATCAATGTGGGAACCAGATGGGTTCATCATGAGCCTGATTCCTACATACCTCGATGCACTGAATACATTGAATACAAGCCACATTAAGCATATTTTTGGGAAAAGACAAACAATATGACTTCAGACTTCAGAGTTCAGACCAAATATCTTTTAGGTAGGAAATTGTCTAATGTTTGACAAGACACAAGGGTGGGAAGACAGGTGGCCTAGAGCATTGGTTCTCAAACTGGGGTCCGGGGACCCCTAGGGGTCCGCAGCACATTGCCTTATAGCCCAAACGCACCTGTGCGGTCAAATTTGCCAAATGCAGTAATGTGTCTATTTAAAGCCGTTGTGGTTTTAGCAAAATCTGTTTCCAGAATAAGAGTTTAAAAGCATCTGAAAGAACACATGGCTATAATCGTATATGGTTACATTTTTGTTCCGATTATGAGGGGTCCTTGAAAACATTTTTGCTCCATCAAGGGTCCCCGGCCCAAGAAAGTTTAAGAACCCCCTGGCCTAGAGCATGAGGGTATTTCAAAATGGACACTGTTAAATTACATTAGTCATCTGTTGAACCCAGTCTTGGTTGCATAAATGAAGTCAGTCAACTGGGGATGAAAATGACAGGACTCAAGAGGGACACACCTGTGATGTGTCTATTTAAAGGGCAGCACAAACAAGTCTCTAACAGCACAGGAATGAGGTGGCATAGCTGGAAGACAACAGACAAGTCCATACTCCAGGACAGAGACCTGCTTATTTGTAAGCCCTGATTAAGATAGGAAAGGGTTAAACAGATCCAACCAAGTAGAGGGTGAACCGAATGACTAATTGAGCATTTGGATATCTTTCTGACAGGCCAGCAACTAGGATAAAAAGCAGCACACGCACACACAAAACTGGGAAGCCATGTTGCACTGATTAGTGGAGACATATTTGAGCTCACCCACCCCTTCCTAAATGTGCAGGCACACAATCCCAAAATCTTACACCTCATGATTTCCCTCCAAAGTCACCATCAATCAAACCAATATAAGCCTTTTGAACACAACCCCACTCACTGGCCACCACTCATTTTGTTAATTTCAGGGAAAAAATAATGGCTGTGAGACTTGGGTAGGATGATGACTGTGCATGGATGCGAAGGCGGCTACAGGCCCTGAATAGACAAAGTGAATTGAGGACGAATGGTTGTTTCAGGGCTGCACTGAGCTCATGCCTCCCATGTGAGATGGCTAAGAGAGGGCTGGTTTGTCTTCCAGCTGGAGCAGGCCGAGTGTGATGTACTTGTGATCCTCAGATATTAGATTAGAGGCAGGGAAGGGAGAAGTTCATGGACAGAGAGGAGAGGCACAAGGGCGAGATGAAAGAGAAAGGCGTCCCTCTTCGGACAAGGCAAATGTTATTAGAAAGCACTGCAGTGGATTCCAGGGGGTTAATATGCATTTTGGGGCAGTACAGATGAGACCTCATTTCCACTGATTTGGGTCACGATGTTATCACAATGTTATTCAATTATCACAACCCAAAATATGGAGTTGAACATCCCAAAAATGAATGTTTTAAAAGTCTGAAATTGCATGCCACCCTGGGTAGTCTTCTAGTAGCATCATGCCTATGTGACTCTTGTCTTTATGACAACCTCATTGATCATGCATGTCTGTCCCTCATTTAGGAGGACATCTTTATTGCATTGTGTCCTCATTCCCTTTAGGTTCTTATCGAAGAGAGGGGTGAGGATGTCTTGTAAGGAAGAAAGGTAGGAAGGGAGGAAGGAGGGCTAAAGATAAACATGTTGAATATAATATATATATTTCATTGCTCTGTCTACAGTTATTCAAAGACCCCCAGTATCCATTTCATTCAGGAGACAAATAATACTTTTATGGAAGCATATTGTTATAATCATTT
>JAVQKI010208154.1:0-12099 GCA_036025975.1 Nematalosa erebi
TTTTTTTTTTTTGGGGGGGGGGGGGTTACTCCAGGCGGGCCGACAAATTAAAGCTGTGCTAATGAGTTGAGTCCTCTTAATTTGTACTTCCCCCGTAATTCCCGTCCGGATAAGCCCAGCTTTATTCGCCTATCCGCACCCTGTGCCCCCCTCCCTCCAACACACACACCCTTCTCCCCATTAGTGCGCCGTTTGCCATGGTGCGCAGGAGGCAAATCTAGGGGGTGAGATTATGAAGCTTACGGAGGAGACAGGAGATGAATTGTGTCGTGTTCAGAAGATTAGAAGCAAAAAAAAAAAAAAACACCTCCTCCTGAGCTTGAGAGAAAAGTATGGAGTGCAGAGAGAGGAGATAGATAGAGAGTGAGAGAGAAGGAGAGGGAGAGAGAGAAAGAGAAAGACAGAGAGACACCACAGATTGATCTCGGCATAGGCACGACTTCATTTTTAAGAGTTGTCTGTTGATGATTCTACCACTGCTGTCTCAGTTACTGCAGCAGCTACTGCCTACAGGGTCCACACAGGCTGGATTAATCTGGATGTAGCTCAATTTACGTTCTGTGTGGTAATTGAGAGCATCATATCTCGGGGGCCAATTCATGCGAGCGTGCTGCTGCCGTCGTCACTATTGTCGCTGAGAACGTCCAATGTTGCGTAATCCAAGGTAAAGATTGTGCGCGCTGAAGACGATATCGCTGCCCTGTGACATGTGCTTGAGGTGCTCTCTGTGAGCAGTCAATAGAAAGCCAAGATTACAGATCCATATCAAGACATGAGAGATGCAATCGCTCCATCTCTCCGTTTACTTCACTCGATTCCTCTGCTTATCTTTATCTTCACTCTCACTCTTCCTCTCTCTACCCTTCAATACCTTTCTGCCTCTCTCTCTCTCTCATTGTCCCTTGCTGTACCTTTTTTTGTCTTTCTCCCACTGTCTCTCCATACCTTTTTGTTTCTCCCTCTCTTCTTCTCTAAATCTTGAAGTGCCGTGGGCTGCAGCAGTTGAGTGGATTTGAGACTGTCAATTAGGGTTAAGAGGCCTGGAGTATGGCAGGAAGCATTGGAGCATGCTGCTTAGGCCTGGTGTGCCACCTGATGTCTAATAATGGAAATTGACAGGGGTGCTTTTAATTCTCTCGCTCTGGGCAAAAAAAGAGAGAGAGAGGAAAAAGACAGAGAGAGAGGGAGAGAGAGAGAGGCAGAGAAAGAAAAAAAAAATCAACCTGGAACAACATGGCCATAGGGCAGAAATGTACACCTGCAGGCTCTCTGCTAGTTGGACCATTGGAGATGTGATGGTGCTGGTTGTTGCTCTTGTTATACTATAACTGAGACTTGCTCCCTACCCTAAGGAAAACACAGAGAGTACAACTGTTCCGTAAGGCATGAGACAAATAAATAAACAAATGTGTAAACAAACAACCATTCCATATTTAACAAACTGACTGATGGGAGTTTTTCTTTTTTTTTTAAGAAAAGAGGGAAATAGATAATTGTTTGTGTTAATTTACACCTTAAAGTGGGCTCAGTGGTAAATGCACAAACTAAAAAGAGTGAATAAGCAAGGTAATAGACTGATCAGTCTTCCTTTGTGTATTGGACTGATGTTGTTAATATACAGAGAAACAGAGAGAGAGAGAGAGAGAGAGGGCAGCCTGAGGTGGAGAGTCATCTTCTTGACAGGCATTCACAGCCTTCATTTAACTCAGGCACTGTTGGAGTGTAACTGCAAACAGCAGGAGAGAGAGCAAAAAAAGAACAAAAGAGAGTGAGAGAGAGAGAGAGAGAGAGAGAGAGAGAGAGTGTGAGTAAGACGGCGAAGCAGGGCGAGGTGAGACGGCGGGGTGAGCGTGGCATGGCTGTATTTACACAGGCCTGTCAGGAGTGGGATATTTACCCGGGCAGGCAAGGCTCCGCTGACCAGTCCACTTACATCTGCTCTGTACATCTCAGACACATACACACTCACCCAACCCCTCCCCATTCCACACACATACACACACACACAGCTGCCACCCGCCCCAGCCACACACCACGTTTGGCCGCTTAGCCAGCGAGGGAGAGACGACGCGGCCGATACAGTTAGCGCGGATACTGCTCTTTTCTCTTTACCCTTCTTTCTTTCTGAGCCATGGAGCCGTGAAAGGATGAGACACGTCGAGCTCTCGCATGATCTGAGGCCCCGGGCCCTGTACAGTCTTGACATGTGACAGGTGCGCGGCTAACCAGAGAGGCGGACACTCACTCTCCGACTTCCTGTCCACACGCAGAGGCTCTTCTCCCCACCACCACCCAAGCCCCTACTGCAGCTGCCATGTCAAATGCCCTCTCACACGTCCAATAGATGGGCCCAGAAGCCAGAATCCTCATTAGGCTCAGTGTGGAGAAACACGAGAGATAAGGTCCAGAGGATACTGCCACCGTTAATGAATATGGTCGGCCGGGACTTGTGCCAGGTGAGGGACCTGCAGCACTCTCTGGTCACTCCTTGGGCTGAGGTGAAGCGTCCATCTGATGGAACTCGCCTTGCCGCAGTGACTCAGCGGGCGGTGAGTCAGAGCAAGGAACATGGCCGTCACCGCGTTGCGCCCTCGGACATGGGGAGTGTGTCAGTGTAGCCGCGTCAGCCAGCGACTGAATCACAGGCTGGGATTCTTGACCACAGGCAGGTGATTTCCTGGTCGAACAGGCAGAGAGTTTCGAGCCACGTTCAGGAGAGGTGAGCAGGCAGGGGGACTGTGTGTGGAGCCATTCAGTGACAGCAGAGTCGCTGACAAAGAGAAAAAAGAAAGAAAAGAAAAACATACAGTTACTGTAATTCATTGTTGAGTGTTGTGCTGTCTTCATTCCTTCCTTTGCACTGTAAAATTGTCTGCTTTGTCTGTGCATGTTGAAGGTATTTGTTTTGTGGGCTTGAGTCGATGTGTCTCTATTCAGAGATGAAAATGTGACAGAAAACGAAGGACACAGTGAGTGAAAACCATAAAGACAAAGACAAAAGTGAGAGTGGAAAAGAGAGAGAGAATGAAAAGAAAGAATGTTGGAGTGAGAAACAGAGACAAAAGAAGAAAGACAAAGCCATACAAATTGCTAGGAACATGGTGAAACAACACACCAAGTATGACTATCAAGGATAGAGAGATAAAGGGAGAGGGAGACAAGTAGCAAGAAAAAAAAGGAGTTTCTGCACTGAAGCTTTAACCCTCTTCCCTGCCTCAGGGTGAACTTTCATGACCTCTGTGTCAACGAAGCGCAGGAGACAACGGCCACACACACACACACACACACACACACACACACACGTGCATGCACAAACACACACACGTACACACACACAAACTCAGACAAACTCACACAGACAAACTCTCCCCCAGGCTTTTATCTGTCGGTAACCTTCAGAGACCAGACAAGAAGCGTGAGTCCAAAGTTCCAGCCGCATTTTCTCATCTCCGTGAGCCACCCGGCAACGTGTCAGGAGCAACTTGAAACCGAGAAAAGAAGAACAAAAACAAATGAGACAGAATATGAGCGAGAGAGAAAGAGAGAGAGAGGGGGCAGCAGATGTGTTGTGTATTAAACCCTGTCCACTTGTACACAAACATCAGACTCAGCGCCTGTTGTGCCTTGTTTAGTGCTACACTGTCGACGGAGAGTGCTCGCAGGGCCAGTGTGGGGTTGAGGCTGGTGGTTTGTTCTTCGCTGCCGTAATATAATTAGACATCCCCGGCCCCTATTGTAGTGGCAGGCTGAGCTTTGGTGTGAAAATTGCCCATCAGCAGTCCGCTTGCATTTCACACTCTGAGCCACGGAGGGACACTTTAACTGCCACCCAGTTTGCCCGGCCGCCATTGCAGTAATTGGGGAGGAAGAGCCAAGAAAACAAACAAATAGACAGATCCAGTGTGTCATCCACTTAGCACTGACTATTCAAATATGCACATAAAAAGAGTATGTGTGTGTGTGTGTGTGTGTGTGTGTGTGTGTGTGTGTGTGTGTTTGTGTATGTGGGCAGGGGTATTCACGGCAATGCATTGCGGTATTCATTCCTCGTACAGTATAGTAATTAAAATCGCAGCGTAATCACACTTCACCATATACGAGGCAGAGGTTTCCCCACAGCTACGATAAATGTCCAGGCAAGATATTACGTAATAAATGTGGCAATTAATTTTATGGTAATCAGGTACCTTCTTTCCCAAGGTTATATCTGAGTCCCATCTACACTCTACACCCCCCCACCCCCCAATAATTGCAACCTCCACATCCACCCCCCACACCTCACCACCAATCCTTTCTTCCTCAGTGTTCTTCAGAGGCTGAGGTTGTTGCCAGGGTAATTGCCATGGTTCTATTACAATGGTGGCAGGAAAGAGAAACTGCGAACCAAGCAGTGGCAGGGGACAAAGGAGAGGGGAGTATGTTCATTAGTTGTCCAGCATGTTATGGCATTGGGGTGTGTGTGTGTGTGTGTGTGTATGTGTGTGTGTGTGGAAGGGGGGCAGTTATCAGATGACTTGCTTGGTACCCACGTGGAGGAGGCACATAGAGGAGAAAGTGAGAGAGAGAGAGAGAAAGAGAGAGAGAGGGAGAAAGAAAGAGAGAGAGAGAAATTGTGGAGTCCCGCATGGCACTCATTAAGGGCCTCCATAATTCATTGGCTGACGTGAATTTTTTAAGACTCCTCCATGTCAGCAAGGAGATTTCTGTCTGCTGGTAGGGCGGGGGGTGGGGGGGGGGGGCTTGTGTCAGCTGGGTGTTTTATTTTCAACCGCCTGAATGAAATGGGAAAGACAGGGACATGGAAACGGAATGTCAGAGGAAGGGTTCCTGCCAAACTCATCCTCATCACGCAACTCATCTTCCTCCTCCACCTCTCCGCAGTAGTCTACCACCCCACCCCCCCTACCTCATCCCTCCCACACCTCCGCACATGATTGATGAATTACACTTCTGACAGCGATGCAAAAGCTGGTGAAATGAAAAAAAGATTATTCTTTGTGCCATATGACCAGCCAACTAATTATCAGCATGTCTAAAGAAGCAGACAATTATCTAAGTGTATCATTTATGTCTCTTTGGCTAATTGATATTTTGCTCAGATGAATTAGAACAGGTCAAACTTTAAATTTTTAATAAGGAGTCATTATCTTGCAGATTGCAAACGTGATCCTCTGTTGCATTCTCTTCAGGCAGGCACGAGATGCCTTTGAAAAGGCAACACACAAAAGGCGCTTTTATTTTAGCTTCCTTTTTCACATTATATAATCTTTTAGATTTTATCCACCCACGAAAAACACTGAAAACCATGAACTCAAGTGCAAACCTTCCCGCGCGCACACACACACACTCTCACAAACACTCACACACATGCACACACACACTGTAAACACACACATGCGCGCACACACACTGTAAACACATACACACACACACACACAGGCTTTTTCATGGACAGACAGTATTGTCTCCATGATTGGTCTGTGAGTGGGAATACCCTGGCGCAGTGGGTTGACTGTCTGAGGTTAATGCATTATGGCAGCCCTGGCACCGCTCTGTCCAAACACATCTGTCATGTCATGACAGCAACCAGTCATCTCTCACCTCTGTTGGAGACCTGCCTGCGCACAGCACAGCACGCCGGGCCTACACACGTGTCACAGTCTATACTCACACACACACACACCTCTTTCACTTACACATACTCTCTCACACATACACACAAACACACTAATTTGCAACACCTTCTCTCAGATACACACATACACTCTAAAAGGCACACACACACACACACACACACACACAAAAAAAAAAAAAATACACAAGTCCTATTCACAAGCTACTCACCCATACAGGCACTCAAAAACAAGTTTTGGAGATGAAGAGAAAGGACTGGGAGATGAAGAGAAAGGACTGGAAAGAGTGTCTCTCCGATGTGCTTGAAACAAATCCCATCTCTGTAGCTTTGTAGGCAGTTCCTTTACTGTAAGACTTGAGCACCTGAACAGCTCTCTGTTTGCGTAATCAATAGGAATTGATTTGAACCTTTCAACACAAAAACACAAGTGTGGCCCTGAAATGCTTTTGGTTCCTGCATGCACCGGTATGTTCAATTCTGTTTGTCTATTTTACCCTGAAACCTCACTTGCATATTTATTTATTTATTTTTTTTACTTCAAAGCAGTTGATCTGATCAAACCACAGGTGCAATTCCAATCATCTCTCCTCTTCGTTTTCTCTCTTTCTCTCTTCTCCCGTACACCCAACCACCCCTCCCTTTCCTTTTCATATTTCTTCCACATCTCCAGAACACATTACCTATTCACGATTGCTTGGAGTGTGAAAAATCAAAACAAACACTCTTAGAAGACTGCTCATTAATGCTTCGACAAAATTGCCATCATGCTCACTGGCTCTGTCGGCAAAAGCCAATGAGACTGTCTGTTTTCCTGCCTGCCTGCCTCCCATTCCATTACCCCTCCCTGCCATGCGCCTCGCAAAGTGTGCTCGGGCTTTCTCAGCGTGTGTGTGTGTGTGTGTTTGTGTGTGTGTGTGTGTGTGTGTGTGGTGTATGTGTGTGTGTGTGTGTGTGTGTATGGTGTGTGTGTGTAAGGTGTCTGTGTGTGTGTGTGTCTAAGTGTGCGTCGGTGGAGGGTGCTGTGAGCTGTGTGTCTGGCAGTTCGACTGAGTTTCGAGCAGAAGGGAAGAGGGATTAACTCAGGCCACCCAGCTCATCTGGGCCCTGATAAGGACAGCGATTCCCCACAGAGAGAAGGGGTAAGAGGGGGTGGCAGCATCCATTAACACTGGACACAGAGTCACCACTGCACAATGCTTGTCAGGGACAGATGCCACCCAGTGAGGAAGTTAATTAAGGGACAAATGGCAAAGCTTATAAATTAGTCTCTAGCTAGTGTTTTGAGTGTGGTGGTCCGTCAAGAATCTTTTTTTATTGTGTCACAATGTCACATTCTCGTAATTGAAAAAGAATACATGTTGTTGTCACACGATGGCTTGCTGAGGCCTCTGCTGTTCTGTAATTTGTTCTGTCTTCTCTTTTTTTCCATGTCCTGTTTTCCTGACCTGAACACCTTCTTAATGGTTTAGGTGAGTACAAAGCTTGTATTTTGTATGTTAATGTATTTATGTGTATAGGAATGTGTGAGCGTATGGTTGTGGTCTATTGTACATGTTCATGGTTTTGTCTATATAGATAGCTGTTACTGTATACTGGCTCTATATTTTCAAGACTCATTCCTCTACTTACGTCCATGTATGTATGTGTAGGTGTGTTGATGTTTGTGTGTAGGTGTGCTGATGTATTTGTGTGTGTGTACTGTATGTCGGGCTGGGTGGAGGTGGATGGAGGAGTTGTCAGGGGGCTGATGTTTATTGATGTGTGAGGACATGTCATGCTAAAAAGGACCGTTCCCATGGCTGTGTGGTGGGGGCCTCGTGCTCCCTCGTGCATCTCATCTTGCCCTGGGGCCTCAAGGTGCTCGGGGAGCCGTGGGGAGGGTGCATCCAAATGTAAGCAAGATAGATGAGGGCTGGACCCACTTTACAGCAACTCTTAGGGAGAGACGGAGAGAAGGAGGGAAGAAGGGAGGGAGGGAGAGACAAGAGAAAAAAAGGTCAGTCACATAACTAGTGACAGATGTGCATGCAGAGTGGTTCAATGACTCACATCCCTCTTCATCAGCCACAAAGATCGCGGCATGGCAGCCTCTTCAGTGCCCAAGCTAAGCTACTGTGCAGCTCTTCGAGAGGATCAGTGACCAGTGTATTCTAGCCAATGACAAGAGAGGACAGTGTGTGTGTATGTATGTGTGTGTGTGTATGTGTTTGAGTGTGTCTGTATCTTCACATGTGTGTATGTGTGTGCCTGCATGTGGAAAGTTAGGTTAGCAGAATGAACTAATTCATGCTAATTTATCTTTGCTCATAAAACCAGCCCTCCTCCGCACGCACTCTGATGCACGGCTTGTCCATAATAGAATGCACGCCCACATATCCTTGTTTGTGAGTAAGGGAGAGAGTGTTTATTTTCGCTTAAATCCCCCCCGGAGGAAGCAGACACCTGCCGATGCTCCTTAGCTGTGGACAAACAGCAGACAGGACACGACTGTGCGTCACTGAGGGACGAGCATGCATGTGCACGTGTCCCTGGACGTGCACGCTCGCCGGTGTCGCCGGAACCAGAAATGGCAGTGTGCCAGGATGACAATAGTCCCATCATTGCTTTGCCAATCATCTTTATGACGGTATTCTCCTTTATGAAACTGGCACCTTCATCCAATTATTGGTTCACATAAGAGGATCACAATGAGGGTTTTGTTATGAGTAGCTGCAGGGGTGGGAGCACGCTCTGAGAGACAGTGATTTATATTAGACAGTTTTCGGAGGCAGTCCAAATGCTACTTGTTGCAGATATATTGTATTGTATTGATTTGGGCCTTTGGGAAAAAAAAAGAAAAATGTGAGAGAATTTGTAAAGAGAGATTTCCTGTAGTTTTCTCCGATAGAATTGAGAATAAGATCATCCACACAATGGTTTATGCCAAGGTGAAAAACACACTAACACAGAGAGGGTATATGGAGTGTGTGGGGGGGTTGGGGCAGCATTGCACAGCTCCACTTCCAGAATGATCTGTAAGACAAGACAACAATAGCACTCAGCACGCCAGTTAACAAACACGGTGCTTCCCAGAGGTCTGAAACCTTTCTCTCACCGCAGCAGTGAAGTCTAAATAGATCACCCCTCCATCATCCTGTGAAACAATCTGCTAGGCAAAACCCTGCAGGGTGTTTTCACAGCAGCCATTTAAGGCTGCATTAAGTAACGCAGGTCAAAGTCCTGCCAAGCGCAAGGCACAGCCACTTTTACAGTAATTGCTGAAATATACATGAGCCTCCTTTCCTATTGTAGCTTGCGGGAAGCCCTGCATCTGAAAGTCCTGCCAAAAGGGTTTCCAAGAATGTGACTCTGAATCAGCCTAATCAGCTCTGATAAATGACTGAGTTCCACTGAATATTGATCTTTGAGACAATGATGCTGGCCTGAATATATATGACAGCTATTTAATATGGGTCTAGTCTTATGGTGGAAGCTGAGGACTTTCGTCTATTATTCATTTAGTCTTTTTTTAGTTTTTCAAGCCCTTTCTTTCTTTCTTTATTTTCTTTACTTCTTGTCAATAATTATCATTATCCATTTTTCACAACCCTTTCTTTCTTTCTTAACATTCTCTACTCCATTCATTTTTTTTTACCTCCCCTCTTTTCTCCTTCTCATCATTTCTTCTTCTTGTTGCACTCCGTCTCTTTCACCCACAGTCCTCTTGGAGGCACGGCACAGCACGGTGGATAAAAATAGAGTTGCTGTCAAAATCGGCCCAGGCAATCAGGCCGTCCTCGCCTGTCATTACTAATGTGGAGCGGAGGCTCTGAAGAGAACACAAGAGACAGGCAAAGCAAACAAAAAAGTGGCTACAGTGATGACGAGGGAGCGCCTTGATTGACAGGGGGAAGTGAGCAATTACCTAGCACTGGCTGGGTATTAGGAGAGAGAGAAGGACGACAATGGATTGAGTGCGATTTCTGCCTCCCCCTTACTCTTTTGTGATCGAGACGGTCTTCGCTCTGAAATGCCTCTATTCTTCTATTCTCTACGTGTGTATTTTGTGGAATGGGCCTATTTGCCCAGCAATTACTGCCCACTGAATGCAGGTCCTTTATGAATAAGTTCAAAAAAAGAAAGCAATTGGCTCATTTTTAGGGATCCGTGTGCACTCGCATGCCGGCTGCAGCCCCTGCAGTCTTAAAGACATTCTTGATTCCCTTTTAGAGACGTTAAAGCAGCCAGGAGCCAGAGAGGGAAGGCCTGTGACTGGGTCTGCACACCTTCCCTTCTCTCGGAAAAACAGCTGGAAGGAGATGTGGCCTCTCTCCAGGAGTACAAGATGGCCGAGGCAGATGGCCAATTACGTCCCATAATGCCTAATTGTAAATGATGAGGCAGGTGTCAAATTAGGCATACCTTGGAATAATTGGGAATCCAGTCTGGAGTTCACGAAGGGTTGACATGCTTTAAAAAGTTTGCATCCGTGTATGTGTGTGACTGTGTGTGTGTGTGTGTGTGTGTGTGTGTGTGTGTCTGTGTGTGTGTGTGTGTGTGTGTGTGTGTGTGTGTGTGTGTGTGTGTGGCGATAGGAGCAGGTAGAGGGCAGTTGTTCTTTTCTTAAAGCTGTCCCTGTGATCCTCCGGTAATGATGGCTGGGGGAAGCAAAGCTCAGGCTCAGGATGAAGAATGTGTGAAAGTGCACGCTGACCTACACCGGCAAGCAGAGCGTACACCGTGTGTCTGATGATTCATCCAAGGTCATCGCTGACAAGATGGCTGGCTCTAAGGAGGCACGTGTGTCTTCTCTCTCTCTCCCTCTCTCTCTCTCTCACTCTCTCTCGCTTTACATTATCTCTTGCTCTCTCTCTCCCTCGCTTTCTCTTTCTCTCTCATGGAAGTCACTATCTACTCCTTCATGGGGACATTTGGACGTTTGGACCCACCCACACACACACACACATACACACACACACACACACACACACATTGACCGCCCACCACCCACACTCCACTTCCACCCCCATTGCAGGTCAGCGTGCCCTTGCTTCACCCTGTCTCAAACGCGATTAGCCCCTGTTGCTGGAGAAGTCGCCGTGTTCGCCCTGTTAATTACAACAAACCTCTCTCTCTCTCTCTCTCTGGGAGCACCTCTACTTCCGCCAGCCAGACATGTCCAGACGTGTCCAGACGTGCCACAGACCATCATTAGGTTATAACTGACCCTGACTCTGCCCCTTTCCCCTTCCCACTCTCGTCTGTGTCTTCTGTGGCTTTTGCGGCGATGGCTGAGTCCCCTGGAGAGGACATCGCTTGCTAAACGGTCGGTTCCTGTTTTCGGTAACGACCCAGCGATGAATATTAAAAACCCATCAATGCTCCTCTCCCAGCCACAACCCCCCATTCCCCCCAACCTCCACCCCCTACTACAAGGCTAAACACGGCCACACCATTATTTCCATCCGGCTGTACAGCAACCTCTGGCCCCATCAACAAACGGCAGCAATAAAGGAAGTCACTAGCCACATTAGCCTGACTGACTTTCCAGCAACCAATTAGGGCATTTTTGGTGCACGGTATTAGCAGTTTGTCACAGCAGAGGCAAAAGTGTGTAACATCCACTTTCCACATTTTTTTTGGTAATTATCTCTCCCTGACAACTGCAGGACAACAGAGCCTTATAAATTTTCATTAATCACGTTCAAAGCGAAGCGGTTAATGTTACTGCCTGAAAGCCTGGCCTGCTGAGGGACAGCCTCTGCCCTATGCTTTCTCTCCCTTGAGTGTACTCGGCGAGTCGCATTGAGAGCGAGTTGCTTTGTGTCCCTGGCCCTCGCTATGCAAACACGCCTTTCATTGTCGGGGCTGCTGAGAGCTGATCTGCGGAGATGTCTGAAGAGGCCGCCTTTCTAACAGAGAAACCGGGAGCCCTTCTGCTCTAATTGTGTAGGTGGAGGATGCGCTGTGTGCCAGGGGCAAACAGGTGCAGGGGGGAGAGAGAACAGAGGAGAGAGAGAGAGAGAGGTCTTAGTGGTGCCGATGAGAGGGCCAGAGGGATGGCATGATGAGAAAGATGAGACAACAAGAGCCCAGCTGTGTTGCTGTGAATTTTGCACACAAGAACAAACACACACACACAGATAGAGAAAAAGAGAGAGAGAAAAAGAAAGAGAGAGCTAGAGAGAGAGAGAAAGGGAGAAATGAGAGAATGAGAAACAGAGAGAACTGAGAGAATAGAGAGGAGTATTATGCAGGAATAATGGAAGTGAAAGTGAGACTATAAATGCCATAATACAGAGAGTTCAGTGGGAGCTGAATAAGAGGTCATTAGAGAGAGAGAGAGAGAGCGAGAGAGAGATAGAGAGAGAGAGCATCTGTAGAAAGGTATCTGTGTGTCATGTCATGGCTTACTACTCTGCATGTCTATGTCATGTGTTATGTCTGACATGCTGTATGCCAGTAATCAGAGTGGAATCATTCCA
>JAVQKI010208165.1:0-11832 GCA_036025975.1 Nematalosa erebi
CATACGGAGTCCATGTTATGTAGGTCTAATACAAAGGTACTGTCTATATTCACACAGCTTTCCTCCTCCTCTCCTAAGTCATATCAGGGTTGAATGGGCTGACTTTGAAGTTACTATAGCACCAAGCTTTCGCATGAAAACTGTAAACAATGATCTAATTGCTATATCATAGTGTGAGACATTTAAAAGTGTCTAGTGTCTGTGTACAGATGCAGGGTTTGTATTTTCGTGGGGGGCATTGATGGCATGGTTTGAAGATTTATTCAATAAAGTGTGTTAAATGTCTGTTTCTGAAAGGTTTTTTGTCTTTTGTCTGCTGTGTAGTGTGTGGTTAATTGTAATGTGCATTACAGTCTTTTGCATTTGTGTCAAAACTTTTCATACTTTACAAAAAACACACCTGAGCACATCAGTTCTCCTTTAGTACAAAGTGCACTAAAAACACCAACACACTTCATACATCGCCCAGAAGTAACACATTCTGCCATACAAACCATTCTGTCTACCATAGACATGCCTTGTCAGGATGAAGGCAGTCAACCTGAAGCCTTGCCAAATGCACATGCGGTATTTACTGTAGGCCTCAATGCTGTAACTGTTATTAACTGTATTTTAAAAATCTTAATTCTTAATCAATAAATGTATTTAGTTTGATGTTGGTAATGGAGCTGCCATGAAAAATTATCAGCTGAAGCAAATTCAAGTATTCTCTCTCTCTCTTCCCATCTCTCTGTGTCTGTCTGTCTGTGTCTGTCTGTCTGTGTGTCAGTGTGGGGGGGGGCAGTAAGGCTCCGTGGGGGTGTCCACGCAGAGGATGCTGGAGGTGGCCGAGGAGAGGAGCACAGCACAGGCGCCCGGCCGGACGGAGCGAGCGAGAGAACGAGCAGCGCGTGAGCGAGACGACTCGGCCTGCGACCTCCCCGTCAGGAGCGGACGCGCAGCCAAAGGCACAGCAGCGGGCCCGGTCGCCGCGGGACACGTGCTCGCGCACGCGCACCCACACGCACACTCACACCTGCACGCCGCACACACACACGGCCACGGCCACACGCACCACGCCACGTCCAGTCCGCTGCAGCACCCAGCTCCACCCAGTGCTGGATCTGTGGGACTCTCGTCAATGCATCCCAGCAACGCCAAAGTCAGGAACTCCCCGTCAGCACACACCCAAAGGTCTTTAGCGCTCTACCTGTCTGTGTGTGTGTGTCTGTCTGTCTCTCCCATAATCTCTTTATCTCTCTCTCTCTCTTTCTGTTCTTCTCCTTTACTCTTTCTCTCACCTGCCTTTCTTTTTCTAATGTTCTCTCTACCTGTTATTCAGGCTAGTGAGGATGAAGTGGACAAATCCCTGGTGCCCAGCCCCTGTGTGTGTGCGTGTGTGTGTATGTGTGTGTGTGGGAGTGTGTGTGTAGTGCATGTTGAGTCTTTGTTTGATTTAGACCAGCCTACTGTTCTGTTCTATTTCATGTAGGTTAGCAAAATGGAGTTTTGACAAATGGATGATCTATGCACATTGGGGTCCTAAAATACTCTCTGTATTTCTTTCTCTCTTTTTTGGTCTCTCTCTCTCTCACTCTCTCTCTCTCTCTCTCCCTCTCTCTCTCTCTCTCTCTCTCTCTCTCTCTCTCTCTTTCTCTCTCTCTCTGTCTATGTTTCATTAGCAGTCCTAAGTCCAAGCAGGAGGCCATGGTTCGCTCGCCCCCTGTCATGTCTCCCTCCAGTGCCGTCCAGATGGACTCCAAACTGCCCAATCAGGGGAAGCAGGGGGGCGCAGGCAGCCAATCACAGGCCTCGCCTTGTGATCCGAAGGCTCTGGGCAGTGCCCACAACCCCAAAGCACCGTTGGGGGGGCTGAGCCTAAAGAATGGCCAGAGTATGGGAGGCGGGCCGAAGGGCGGGTCTAAAGTGAAGCGTGAGAGGAGCACGTCAGCTGAGTCGTATGAGCAGCACGATGAGACCACGCCCACCAATGACAGCGAGCCTAAAGGTGAGGAGACCTGAACCCAGTGAGGAAGAGGTTTAAACCTAAGCCTGATACAACAGGCATCAGAGCAGAGAACAAGAGGTTTAAACCTAATCCTAATACCACAGCTATCAGAGCAGAAGACTAGAGGTTTGAACCTAAGCCTAACCCACAGCTATCAGATCAGAGGACAACAGGTTTACTCTTTACCTTAACCTTTATGGGGACCAAAGACCAGGCATCAGTGGTTTATGCCAATCAACCACTGAACTAAATGTAAACACTAGTTTATCATTTTTACAGAGCTTGCTCACCAAAGTATAAGTATATTTTTTACAGTTGCAACTAACTATGTGATGATTACACTGTGCTTCATGGCAACAAGTAGGCAAGCTGAACAGGCTAGCCAGAAGAGCTCACCATATGCTCCTGCTGGTCTGTTGATGTTGACAGTGCTGTGTACAGATTTGAGCTACAGCTACAGACACATCAACCAGCCAGATGTTATCAGACATCCGGCTGTCGAGTTGGTTTGCACAATTGCCATGGGAGAGTCAAGGCCTTACTCTTACCAAAACCCAGAATAAGATCCCAAGGCCTTGGCAGTGAAGGCAGTGCAGCAACTCTCAAACCAAAGCAAACCTGTCAAATCAGCACAAAGCTCAATTCCTTTACTATCAATACCAATGGGACAATATTTCTTTCATTTTCTAGACATGTGTCCATCGTTTTCTTAACTTTTATGGAGTCAAAATGGATAAGAGCCATAATCAAGAAGCAGAGCCGGAATTAGAGTATCGGAATTTATAAAATTCAAATAAGTAAGGGATAACAGCAGAGGAGGTGACCTGTTTGATGGAAAAAATGGCAAGGTGGAGGCTAAGTACCTCCGCTAATATTATTTCCATCGAACAGGTGACCTCGAAGGCCGTTTTCCTGCTTATCTCCCGTTTGTATTTACAATATAATTTTCACTGTGTCTTTCTTTGAATTTAGGAATGATGCGCATGAACTACAGAAAATAACCTATTACAGCAACTGTTACTTGTCTATCAACCCTTGGCTACTTTACAACTGTTGTTATGGTTACCATTCATAAGCATATTGGTATGGAACGGTGATCAAAATTTTCGGAACTACTTCAAAGGTAGCCTGTTATACGACGTTACTGGCCGCCCCATCAGCCAATCAGAAAAGAGAATCCCATTGTGATAATACCCATGTATGTATGTCCATTAAGATTTGAACCTGCCAGTCTGTAAATAGTTAAGTGAATAAGTAAATAACTGTAAAATACCAGTGTGTGCATGGCTGTGCTGACAGAACAGGACAGGACACACAAATATGGCTCTGTGTTGACATGTTAACATATTCATTTTGTGATTGAGTAAATGTGTTTGGGGTCTGTGTAAAAGAGTGGTTGTAACGTAGCGGTTAAGGAACTTAGCTAATTTGCTAGTTGCCTGAAAATTGTGGGTTCAAATCCTGGCTGCCACCTTTGTGCCCTTGAGACTTAAGTTGCTCTAGGACAGTGTAGCCCTGAAGTAACTGACAGTTGACATGTAAGCTACTTTTGATAAAAATGTCTGCTAAATGCATAAATGTGAATGTCTATAAACGACTGTGTAAAATGTGTTTTGTGCTGGGAGGTTAGTTGACGTCATTAGACATGCTACAGCAGTGCTGTCTTCTACTGTATTACCCTTCTCTTTCTCTCCTCCTTCCATGCTCTTCCCTCTTATTTTTTCATGTGTCCCTCAGCCACTGTGCGGCATTGAGACGTCTTCGCCCCCATTTGTTTCAAAGTGGAACAGCCCAGTGCAGCTGCTGCTTAGGAAGCAGCAGGACTGAACCATTTTAGGGGTACAGGGGAAGCATGGCTTCTTTGAGTAACAGCCTGAAAGCCCCCTGCTGGTGACTGAGGTTGTTGACAGATCTAATGTCCTTCCAGGATTTTCAAGATGAACTGCTTTGAAAGTATTCAATCTACCAGTGATATATTGTGTGTTTGAAAAGATCTGAATTGTCAGCTTTATGTGAGCGTTCTACCATGAGTTGATCAAGACCCCATAGATTCTTCCTGGGCACAAAAGACTTCGTCTTGCGTCACAGTCTTACTGTCAGTGGTGAGCTTGGGCTGTTGCATGAATTAGTACGTGTCTGACCTGCACTGGGACCTGCTCTCACTCATGCTTTGGACTGTCATCATTTCCTCATTTCCACTGCTTTTGTGAAATTTCATTTCTGTCTCTCTCTCTTTCTCTCTCTGTGGCTCTGTCTCTCTCTCCCCCTTTCAGAGATGGGCAACAGGGCGAAGCGTCTGTGTGTGTCTGAGAGGAGGCAGCCCTACAGCGGAGCGGACTGGTGCTCAGGAGGGGAGACTGATGAGGAGGACGCTGGCTTCTTCAGTAAGACCCTATTTACTCACAGCTGACTGTGCCATCTCTCTCTCTCTCTCTCTCTCTCTCTCTCTCTATCTCTCTCTCTCTCTCTCTCTCTCTCTTTCTTTCTCTCTCTCGCTCACTCATTCTTTCTCTGTGTCTGCCCATTTCCTTGTTTGCCCTCTGTCTGTTTTTGAGGATCTAACAATGCATTCAAACAGAAAGCTTTATGGTTGTTTTACTGTAATATTACAATGCATTGATACAGTGCATTGCTACAATAAGCTATCGATACATTGATATTTGTGGAAATAAATGGAATGGCTAAATCTGCCTTTGTCTCTATGTTGTTAGATTGATGACATGAGTGGTTAACCTTGTTATTGTTTTCAACATCTTTCTTCAAGACTGCAACTCTGGTGAGATGAAGCCGGACCCCAGCACCCTGTCGGCCTCCACTCCTACCCAGAATGCCATGGGAGGGCAGAGTGCAGGCCCTGAAATGAGCTGTGGTCAGAAGTCTGGCACAAAAGTCTTTTACATCTTCACTACAGAAATGGCCAACAAGTAAGAGCTGTTTGTTTGTTTTCTGTGCTAGCCAAACTTTGCTTAAACATGACTCTGACGTTCAAAGTTACACACACGCACACACACACACACACACACAAATATTCCCATTTTTCTTCCTTGCAGTTCTGTCAGTCGGTGAGGATGTCCTGTCTGTTGCTAAGCGGGCAATTCTGTCTGTCACCCAGCATACAGCTCTGTCTGCTTCTAAGTGTGCAGTTCCTCGTGTCCCTTCCTCTCAGAATGTGTCACACACACACACACACACACACACACACACACACTCCGAGAGCCTGGGAGGCTCAGGGTGTCACGGGGAACTGAGAGGTCTGAGCTGGTGCTTGTTAGAGGGACCAGGATGGAAGATTGAAAGTGGTGATGTGGAATGGGAATTGTAGTTTTTAGAGTACGGAGTGGAAGAAGATGCCCAGGAGGATTTGTAAGACTTGGACTGTTATCAGTGATGAATGGCCCTTACATGCTGGAACCCCCGCACACCCCCACCCATCCTTAAAGTAGTGCCAGACTGATGCTAGGTGTCCCTCCTCCATAACAGCTTGGTTTAAATGGTCATCTTGGTCTGTTAAACTGTAAGTGATACAAACTCTGTGTTTGTGTGTGTGTGTGTGTGTGTGTGTGTGTGTGTGTGTGTGTGTGCGTGCTTCAGGGCAGCTGAAGCGGTCATCACTGGTCATGCCGACAGCATCATTGCCTACCACATGAGCCACATCTCTAATGGCAGCAAGCCCACCCTTCCCATGGTAACCACTTCCACCACTCAGCAACAACAACCACCTCCGACAATTATGAATAATTAATCACAGAGTTGTGAGAACCAAATCTCTTTATAGGAACAATAACAATAACAATATCTCTGTTTTGTGTTCTAAGATGGGCCCCATGGGTGGAGGCCCCAAGCAGCCAGGGGCCGCTCCATCTTCCCAGCCAACGGAGCAGAACCATCAGCCAGCATCCAAACCAGCAGCCCCAGGACCCCAGCAGCCTGCCCCACCATCCCAGCCCCAAGCCTCTGCCCCTGGGACTAAGCCCCAGGACGGCCCCTCCTCGGTGGGCCTGGACTCCAAGAGCGTCCCTGGCGGGAGCCCCTTAGATGGAGGTTCCCAGGACGCCCACCCGGCTGGCTCGACGTCTGATGGAAACCCTCCACCAGCGCCGGGGCCAGGCGGGTATCCGGGCATGGAGCTTCCGCCCAAGGGGCCAGAGGGCCAGCTAACCCCCCAGCAGCAGCAACAGCAGCAGCAGCAGCTGCCCCCGGAGCTGATGGGCCTGGGGGAGAACACAGAGGGCCTGTCGCAGGAGCAGCTGGAGCACCGTGAGCGCTCTCTGCAGACGCTGCGCGACATCCAGAGGATGCTCTTCCCTGACGACAAGGACATGCCTGTCATGGGGCCCCAGGGTGGAAACATGGGTGGCCCCCCGCCCAACCCCATGATGGAGGGGCCGGTCGGGGGCCCCAAGAAGCCGGATCAAGGGCCCCTCCAGGCCATGATGGCCCAGTCGCAGAGTCTGGGAAAGCCTGGAGGCCCTCGTCCAGACGGGCCCCCATTCGGACCTCCGGGTCCCAGAGACATGGGCTTTGCCCCGGAAGATCTCGGACCCCCACCTCCGGGTCCCCCCATGGGCCCCCCGGGTGGCATGGGCGGGGAGCCAGGCGATCACATGACGCCCGAGCAGCTTGCCTGGCTCAAACTGCAGCAGGAGTTTTACGAGGAGAAGAAACGCAAGCAGGAGATGATGATGCACGGCCCGCACGGCCCCCGAATGATGCGCGGCCCCCCGCCGCCCTACCAAATGAACCCCGGCGACGGCTGGGGGGGCCCCGGGGGGCCCGAACCGTTCCCCGATCAGATGGGCATGGGAGGGCCACCACCTCCGCGAGGCATGCACCCACACATGCAGCGCTTCCCCGGCATGATGAACCCCGAGATGGACGGCGGGCACCACATGCCCCGGCCGGGTATGAACTGGCCCGACGGCGACGGGCGTGGGTTCCCTCAGGGCATGTTCGGGGGCCCTGGGGGCCCGGGCGGACGGGTGGAAAGGTTCCCCAACCCGCAGGCGGTGCAGGAGGCCATGTTCCAGCAGGGGATGGGGGACAAACCGGGTATGATGATGGACATGAACAGGATGATGGGAAACCCGCGGCACATGGAGCCGGGCCCCGGAGGTATGATGTTTCCCAGAATGCCCAGCGAGGGGCCCATGAGCCCCTCGTCCAGAATGGAGTTTGTGAAGGGTCTGAGCCGCGACATGGGCGACTTTGGCATGGGCCCCGGGAACATGGGCATGGGGCCTGGCCCTCAGATGATGAACCCCAAGATGGGCATGAGCCCCGAGGAGATGATGAAGATGCGAGGAGGAGGAGGGCCGATGCCAGAGAACATGGGGCCCCAGCAGAAAATGATGCAGGGGCCTCCCTTCCCCGACCAGCCCCACCCGGGTGACTTCAACATGGGGCCCAACCGCCAGTTTCCTCCCATGAATCAACCTCCAGGACCCATGGGTCCTGTTGGGAGAGTTCAGAGAGGTGAGCCACCCTTTGGACCGGACCAGCGACCTGGTCCGGGCCCCGGCGGCAACGGCCGTCTGAGCCACATGGTCCCTAACCAGCCCCCGACCTCCAGCGCCGCTCCACCGCCGCCTCCCAATCCACGGGGCGGTGGCCGCAAGCAGTCGCAAGAGCCGGCCGGGTCGCCCGGGGTCAACCCCCTCAAGTCGCCGCCTCTGCGCCAGGTCCAGTCGCCCATGTTGGCTTCGCCCTCGGCCGGCCTCAAGTCGCCGCAGACGCCCTCGCAGCTGGCTGGCATCCTCACGGGCACGGCGCCCACCTCCATCAGCGGCCCGACGGCGCCCAACGCAGCTTCCATCAAGTCGCCGGCAGTCATGGGCTCGGCGGGGGCCTCGCCCGTCCACATGAAGTCTCCGTCGGTGCCCGCACCCTCACCGGGCTGGACGTCCTCGCCCAAACCTCCGCTGCAGAGCCCTGGTGCCCCACAGGGGGGCAAACCCAACCTCAACATCACCTCCCCCAATATGATGAGCAGCTCTGAGCCAGGTGAGCTCCTCAGGCTGAGGAGGATGGGAGCTCTAGGCCTACAAGTGTGTGTGTGTGTGTGTGTGTGTGTGTGTGTGTGTGCTAGGAAGTGCTTTGAAAGTCCAAGGAAATTTTTAGTGTGCAAAAAAGTATAGTATGCTGTAATGAGTGATGAGTGATTTCTCATACATCAACTCTAGTGTATCCATACTTAAAACATGTTAGAGTATAGCTGCAGTCCCTAGTCTGGCTGCCACTCTGAATAGTGTGTTGGGTTGGGCGACTTAGGAAGTGGTCATTGCCTATCAGTGTTGGAATGCCCCTAGCATAGAGTGTTTGCACTCAGCACAGAGCAAGACTGAGAGTTGAAGTGGTGTAGGGTGTATGTGAGCTGTGATTCCACTCAAGGTGTCCATCAAACCATTAGAAGAGATCCCCGCCTAATTGGTTATATTGGGCAGCCATAATTGGCAATGGTGTTGTATTGTGTCGTATTTATGTGTGTGTGTGTGTGTGTGTGTGTGTGTGTGGATACTCATGAATGCTCTGGTTATTTACCCACAGGTGTCAGTGCCCCCTCCTCTGTCCCTCCCTCCAGCAGCTCGTCCAATCAGCCGGGCTCGTTAAACGCCGGCCCGGGTAACAGCAACCTGCCGTCCAGCAGTCCTTACAGCATGCCACCTGAGCCCACGCTATCCCAGAATCCCCTGTCCATCATGATGTCAAGAATGTCCAAGTTCGCCATGCCCAGTTCCACGCCCCTTTATCACGACGCCATCAAGACTGTCGCCAGTTCGGATGACGATTCTCCCCCAGCACGGTCACCCAATCTGCCCAACAATAACGGCATGCCTGGTAGGAGAGCACACATAGAAGCACACACATACGCACACATACACACACAGTCTCATGTCGGAACTGACACATGACGTAGTATGCCTGTGAAGATTCTCATTCATCCGGGTCATGATAGTCAAGGTATTCAGTTATAGGAAACTGGATTTGTTTTTGGAGTTTGAAGACATTTCACCTTTCATCCAAAAGACTTCTGGCTTGGCGGTGGAAAGACCAGGAGATCTGTCTCTGGACTGTGGTTGTAACTGTGAACTGCAGACCACACCCCTCATCATGTGACACATGGATGTTTATTAGCATAGTCAATGGGTGAGATTGAGGTTGAGTTGGTCGATGTAGTGAGCACTGACACATGAATTTATCTGTTCCCTTATTTAAGAGACACAGTAAAGGTGTTCTTAAAGAACGTGGATAGCACTTCATGTGACAATGATGAATTAAACTTGGAGCATGTGGCATTACAGGAAGTGAAATTTGATTGAGTTAAAATGAAAAAAAAATAGATATTGAATATATAATTACTGGTGCAAATGTCAAGATGGTCATGTACCATTTCGACCAAAATCATTCCCTCCTGAACATGAACAACCTTTTCTAGTAGCAGCACTATGGTAGACCTACAGTAAGCCCTGATGCCCTAAACTGTTTCTAAGTGTGTGTGTGTGTCTCTCTCTCTCTCTCTTTCTTTACCCAGTAGGGATGGGGGTGAACCAGCACCCAGGCCACCCACGCATGATGGCCCCCAGCTCGTCGGGCCCCATGCCGGCACTCAGCCCAATGGGCATGAACACCATGGGGGGCCAGCCGCTGCCCCACAGCATGGCCGGACCTATGCCCAACCAGATGCCCTCGCCAGGCTCCATGGGCCCAGGTATGCCCCCTCACCCAGGCAACATGGGCCCAGGAGGCATGATGGGCCCACAGGGCATGATGATGCCCCCCCAGGACCGGGGCATGATGGCACAGGGGCCGATGGGGATGCCCCCACACCGTGGACAAGGCTACCCTCCAGGACAGTCGCCACCGCAGCAGGGCCCCTACCCGCACAACGGCCCTGGGCCCCAGGGCTTCCCCCCTGGGATGGGATTCCCCGGAGAGGGGGGCCCCATGGGTCGTATGGGAGGGGGCCCCGAACCTGGAATGTGCAAGCCTGGCGGCGGGGGCCCGGAGTTTGGAGGGATGGGTGGCGTATTTGACCCCGACCTCCAGGAAGTGATGCGTCCGGGAGCCTCGGGGATCCCCGAATTCGACCTATCGCGCATCATCCCATCCGACAAGCCCAGCCAGACGCTCTCCTACTTCCCCCGTGGCGGCGGAGACGGCAAACCGCCCCCGCACCACGGTGGCCCGCCGGGCTTCCCTCCCCAGATGCAGGCCATGATGGGGGAAGGGAGCCCCCGGATGATGGGCGGCCCCGGACCCATGGGTCCCCAGGACCTGCCCATGGGGCCCGGCGGGGGGCACGGGGGCATGCGGCCCCAGGGTTTCATGGGCCCCGGGGGGATGGGCGGCCCCCAGGGGGGTATGGGGGGGCCGCAGCACAGGATGCTCTCACCTGGCCAGCAGCAAGGCATGATGGGAGGCCCTGTCATGATGCAGGGGAAAGAGCGCGGTCCCATCTACACCCACCCGGGCCCTGGGGGTTCCCCCAATATGATGATGTCACTGCAGGGGATGGGGGGTCCCCAGCAGACTATGATGATGCCCCAGATGAGGCCGCGCGGTGGGGTCGGCGGGGACATGGGCATGAACTTTAACCCTGGCCCCGGGAACCCTGGTAATATGATGTTCTGAGCTCCGGAACACAACAAACACTAAAACCTGTGGTGACGGACATCAGAGATCGCAGGGGGAGATTTCACTCTCGACTTTTCCTACATGTGTGTCTGTAATGCTGTGTGTGTGTGTGTGTGTGTGTGTGTGTGTGTGTGTGTGTGTGTGTGTGTCTTTCTCTGTGTGGACAGGACACACAGTGGTACTAATGGTAAACTTGGGTCACACAGGCACACACATGTCACACGTGCCAACTTCTCAGAGGTACCTAAACGAGGGAATACAGTGTCCCAGACATGAACTTTGACCTTGGGGATCACAACCAGATTGAAGGACTTGTGGAAGTATTTGGGGAGACCCTTTCCTTGCGAATCTATTTGGCGAGAGACCTGCAGAGCTGAAATCTTTGGTCAGTTGTGTTCTAGAACAATAATGCAGAAATAACTGTGACATATGAGCAAATATGAAGACAAAAAGCAAAGACAGACTGCTGGATATAACAAGGAGAAATTACATACATGCACGACAAGACAAAGACGGACTAAAGACAAGGAACTTCTTCTGAGGAGTTGCAGCGTGTTTGGCTGTATGTTTACATCACACCCCATAACCTCCCTCCAGAAGAGAATAAAGCTGTGTGTGTGTGTGTGTGCGTGTGCGCGCTTGTGAGAGTGAAGGTGTGTCTGTGTACTTTGTGTGTGTATAATGAGTGCGAATGTGTGTGTGTGTATGTGTGTGTGTGTGTGTGTGCTGTACTCGTGTTGTAAAAGGGATTTTACCAGTGACTTCTCTAGGTCCTTTTACTTTCCGGTGTGTGTCTCGTGTGTGTATAAATCTGGGTAAGGCAGTCCTGCCCGGCCTCTTACTGAATACTGTGCATTGTTGAAAAAGACTCTTTTAAATGTTGTTTCCTTTGTTACTCCGTTGTATGATAAACCAAACTAAAACCTCATACAGATGCTAGTATTATCGAGAAACAAAGCACAAACATGAATTAACTGTAAAGAAAGCGAAAGTGTTTTTCTGTTCTCTTTTGTTTTGTATCGTAGAGAAACACTTGTTTTGAACACCAGTCAAGGGGGTGTCAGGGGGGAGATGAAGTCTCCTAGATAAATAATGATGCTCGTGGGGGAGATTGACAGGGGTCAAGTTTTTTGTTGGAGGGGAGGGGGGTGGGGATGGCAGGGCGGTTGGTTGTCGTGGTTGACTTTATCTTGAGAACTTAGACAGCCTCCATA
>JAVQKI010208192.1:0-11189 GCA_036025975.1 Nematalosa erebi
TCTAATCTGAATGGCAATAAAGACAAATAGCAACAAATATCTAGATTCCTGATGAAAATCTTCAAGTTCAGTAAGACAGACAACTGATAAACAGTTCTTTTCATTTGTTAGGAAATGTCACCTCTCTCTCTCTCGCTCTGACTCTCTCACTCACTCTCTCGCTCTGACTCTCTCACTCTCTCTCACACACACACACGCACAGGCTGTCTCCCAAATGGCATACTGCAGCACAGCATACTGCCCTCAACATATGGAGCCTCAGAGGTGTCATTGAGTATCAAGAGAATGTGTGCTTGTTTAACTAAATTGGGTGCTCACTTTAAGTTGTTTATTGAGATGCCATTTTTGATTAAATTAATAGGCCTACGGTAAACAAGGGCATGTTATATTTTCTCAATTTAGAACAAAAATCTAGCAATGGTGCATCTCAGGTTGTCTACACAGTTCAACAGTATGCCACACACACAGACACACACACACACACACACACACACACACACACACACACACAAGTGTGTGCACAGGCTGATTCTAGCACCTGAGGGCTATTTTCTGGCACCTGCAGGCATGACCCAAAGCAGAGTTTCAGACCAGCAGCAATTAAGGAGATGTGCTAGCAGGACTCTCCACAGCTCTGTGGGATGGTCTTAGTCTGGCACCTGACACACAGGCCATTTGTCAACACACAGCTCTTTCACGACACTGCCACATACACAAGCACATGTGTGTTCATGTGTGTGTCTGAGAATATGGTTATGGTTGTTACAGGTTCTTGGTAGACACTTTTATCCAGATATGTGTGTTTCATGTCTGTGTGTAGCTGATGACATGCTCCATTTACTTTACTTCCCTTGTTAATCCCAACATTCAACAGTTCACCGAAATCAACAGTTTCAACAGCACAAAAACAAGTACACCAGAGTAAACAAATAAGTGCATGCATGAAAGCAATGCCATATACAGTAAGTTCCTTATTTTATATTTCCCACTTCCAAAATCCACCATCCAAGAGCATTGCTATGGCAATGTGTCTGACAGACAGATAATAAAGGTATCAGTATGAGTGTGCACAACAAAAGGCGTAAATTTGCTGTGAAAAAAAATAATATTGGATCAGTCCATTTTGACTGTGAATTTCGCAATCCAAAACTTTGTCCGGAAATTCTGCCTTGGTGTGAAAGGGCCTTAAGGCAAGACCACTCCCTTCTCAGGCTTTGGGCAACTATTTGGGATTAACAAGACCATTCCCGAAAATTAATGGGGTGATCAAAACTGTAAATATGTATTGTGCCAGTTTAAGTCTGAACTATACAATGTCAAAATACCAACAGATCGCTCTAATGAACCTTAACAGACATGATTTAAAACAGCAATTTGCTTGCTCCAGCTGCGCCAATATTTGCAGTATGGCGATCACCATGGTGACAGGGATAGTAAACCGCGTCCAACAAAGGCATTGGATACTTTCACTGCAGGGCAGGGCTTCCAGCTTCTCAACTACGCCATCTTTGTGTTACGAACGGCCGCAATATATTTCTATGGGAGGACTTTTCATGAGTCTTCTCCTAAGTGTCTCTGGAATACAATTGCCTGAAGAACACTATCAGGTTGAAACGTTGCAGTTTTTATGGTGTAATAAAACACTGGAGCTACTCCAGCGTGCAAACATTTATTATCTTTCCATCTTCCATATTCCTATGGGCCTCTGTCCTTCACCTGCTCCCTGGAATGAGCATTGCATACCATTAGATTAAATTTGTATTAATATCTGCCCTGCATTAAAAAATAAATGTATATTTATTTGATCAACCTCCACAGGGATGTTGTGGTATTAACAGAGAGAATCCAACCAACAGTATTTGGCAGAATATTCATTACAGGTTGGTCACTGATTCAGAGTGGGCTAGTCACTAATTATGCTGTCTGTTCATTTCTGACAGGTACTTAGAATTCTGGAATGTGGGTAATCAACCTACAGTATTGCTTATTGATGTCTAATTAGGCAGTAATGCATTCCATGTTTGTGCTCACATTGACTATGGTGAAAGTTGATTACCTAGATGGGTATTAATTAAGACAGAGCCAAAGTCATAACTATAAATAATTACACTTTGCCACTTGCGTACCTGGGGGTAGGCTATTTTAAAAAAGCAGAATTGAGACATCCGAGATAAGTGGGGGGCTTCGCCGTCTGGGTAAGTCAACACGTCTGCTGAACGCCAAGTAAAGATGAACCAAGCCAGGTGTAATTAATTGTAGATGCACATGTTTTCTAATCTTTCAGGAAAATCACAAATGGTGAGAATTTAAAAGTCTAACAAAGAAGTGTAATAATTCAGTTTAGAGATGAGAAATGTAGCATCAAAAGTGTGGAGGGCAGCAGAGTGCACATACTGTACGTCTGCGTTGATGTGTGTGTGTGTCCTCTTCTGGAATGTGAAGTAATGGACATGCCACTGAAACAGCAGGCCTTTATAGAACTTAACACTGCTTTTTGTCATCATATCTGCTGAATTGCTGGGTTGTATTTTTATCATTTGCAGCATGATTCTACCTACTCTGGACCCTCATCAGTTTGCCTACAGACAGAACAGATCCACTGACGATACCATCAGCACTGCACTGCATTCCTCTCTGACACATCTGGAGAAGAAGGACACTCATGTAAGGATGCTGTTTGTAGACTACAGTTCTGCATTTAACACCATTGTCCCCAGTATACATGACAGTAAGCTCAGGTGTCTTGGTCTACACACCAATGTGTGCAGCTGGATCTCAGACTTCTTGTCAGGGTAACATCAGGTGGTGAGAATGGGCTCCATCACTTCAACCCCCTTGACCATCAATGCAGGTGCTCCCCAGGGATGTGTCCTGAGCCCTCCCTGTACACTCATGACAGTGCAGCTATGTAGAGCTCTAACATGGTCATTCAGTTCGCTGATGACACCACTCTAATTGGCCTGATTGCCAACAATGATGAGACAGCTCACAGGAGTGAAGTCCAAACTTAACACAGTGGCGTCAGGACAACAACCTTTCTCTCAACACTGCACAGACCCAGGAGCTACAAATAAACTTGAATAAAGATGAGTTGGACCCCATGATCATCAATGCTTCGACACTGGAAAAGGTCAGCAACTTCAAGTTCTTTGGTGTTAACATCACAGAGGACCTAACCTGTGACAGTCACTCTGACCAGATTGTTAAAAAGTCTCAGCAACATTTCCTCCACCTAAGACAACAGACGATAGCTTAACATGGAATAAAATTCTTCAAACCTGTGGGGGTTTGATTGGAGTAACAACTGACTGAACCAATGACACTGCAAAATAAAGCACACCTTACCGTTAACCTGGTCAGGAGCAGGCTAGCTGCAAAGAATAAATCCCCATGGTAACTTTAGTGAACCCACATCAGGACTAAATTCATCCATGATAACCCAAAAATCCCATCTTAATTCCCTGGCTTGGCTTTGTGAAACACCCTCTGGAGTTCAGAGTGTAGCAAATCTGGGTCTGAGACTGAGTTGGCTGAGCATGCAAGTGTATGGTAAGTGTAAGGCATTTGCCACAAGACTAGGAAAGACTCATTATCATCAAATAAATGCTATTTAATTACACTGCACCATGCATCACACAAATTTACATTAAGAAGAATAGTTTTCTTTAAATTCGCCAAAAACTATTTGCATTCATTCACTGGTGTATATCAATGCTATGATAGCTAAAAACAGTAATAGCTTTTACAATAATGACCCTAATTTGCTGTACATGTCTCCCACCAGTGATCAAATGCTAAAAATAAACTTCAATCCTAATGGATTTTTTTCTTTGTGGCATAATTACCCAAGGAAGGGACTTTTTGGATAATGCACTGTGAAGAGGTAGAGATAGCACAACATTTTAGAAGCTTATCTCCCTTCCCTCAGTCAGTTCAATTTAGTTATGAGGCAGACATGCAGTGGAAGTTATACATAACATGTCCCTCCTGGGCTTCCGTCAGCAATCCAGTCAGAGACAAAACATCTGCGTGACAGCCTGAAAGGACTTGTCAGTTTCTCTGACAGTCTTTGTCAAATGACACTTGTAAATATAGAGCAAATACAGCTATTCATATTTATGATGGACTTATGATAACCATAATCATTTTCCTAACTATGATTATATTGCCTTTCCAAACAACATGTTGGGAAATCTCCAGAAAAAGTAGCTGGATGGCTTTATTATTGTTAATCAATTGTAATGTGTTTGAATGTTGAGGTTATACAAAAACAGAGATGTACAAATCACCACTTAAATTGGACACACACACACACACACACGCACACGCACACGCACACACACGCACACTATGTACACATAGATTTCCAGTACATGCATCACAACATAATAAGACTACTTGTTAGGGTTAGGGGATAGTACAGGGGATGAATTACACCATAAACACATACTCAATGTTGGCTGACTTCTACAAGGACAAATATTCTACAATGCTATTTAATATCAGGATGAAGCAAAAAGGTCAATTCATGTGCGGTCACTGACCTCTGAAGACCTGTTCTATTGAAGGGGCTGGCTGAACTGTCAAAAGGGTTTGATGTGAGAAGGCATTGGCTTTGATTACATGTCTGTCTTGTCACGGGCAGATGAATATCCAGCACCATCTGTGAGCAAGCGGGTGCTAATTTATTACCTCCTCACCTGCTAGCCTTCCTCACCCAGCCCAAGTGTTGTGAGCTAACTTGATCTGACAGGGTGGTTCTGAGGGCCTGGGGAGGCTGGATGTGTTCATTAGGGGACTAGATGACAGGGAGCTGCCTCTTTCTCCCTCCATCTTGGCTTTGGCCATGTGCTCTCTCTCCCTCTGCTGCGCTCCACATTGCCATTTGCTCTCTCTCCCTGTGCTGCGCTCCAGATTGGGTTTGTTGACCTCTTCTGATCAGATGGGAGCAGCTGGGGCTCTCCTCCCACCCACCTGAGCAGGCAGCCCCCACACTGCCCTCCACACGGCCCTCTGCACCCTCTCAGCCTGAGGTTCTCCCTTCCACTACGGACTACAGCATCATTTACATGCCCTCATTTATTTCACCCTCGCTCTCTCTCTCTCTCTGTGCATTTTGCATTCATCTAAAATGAAGTAGTATAGCTTAGAAGAAAGTACGGTATTGGAACTTGAATTTATTTTGTACAGTTGTACTGTATCATCATTTAGAAATATCACTTGAAAAGAAATGGGGATCAAAATGGAGTCTACAGCAGTGCAAATGAATAACTTGAACCTATCTTTAATCTTTTATGGAAATGAGATTCAGAGAGAAATTAAGAGTTTGATGCAAGATGGGCTGCCTGGCAGTGCAGAGGAGAGCAGGGAGCAGGCCATTCCACCCCACTGACACAGCCCACCAGGACTCACACAAACACACAGCCATTCCTCGCTCCAGCACACATCTTCAGTGGGAACTCTACATCATTTAGACACGACTTCAAGCAATAGAGAAAAACAACATTTTTATAGTATGATCTGGCAAACAGGTTTTTTACTTATCTGTATATCTATTTTGATGATATTTGGTCATATGAAGAATAAATATACTTGTTATTCCTATTATTCCTATTTAAGGTGTTTGTAAAGTTGATATTTATAAATGTCCACGTTTAGAGGAGAGAATATGTCTTGGAAGTATGTAGTTGGTATTTCCAAACAAATCTATTCTTGAGCAAATAGGCTAGTACCTCTAATTA
The DNA here is from genome assembly GCA_036025975.1 of Nematalosa erebi. Lineage (NCBI taxonomy): Eukaryota > Metazoa > Chordata > Actinopteri > Clupeiformes > Clupeidae > Nematalosa > Nematalosa erebi. The sequence goes on from JAVQKI010208192.1 coordinate 5,742, forward strand.
GTCCACTGTAGGCTAGTAATGTCACAGAAAGGCAATAAGAGCAGAGTAAAGCCATTACTCTCAATCAGTCTCCTCAGGAGACACAGTGAGTGACAGTAACGGTGAGGGTGACTGATGAGACATCGCACCTATTAGCCCCTAGCCTTTGCATGTCTGCACTGTACACGACAAGGCGCAGCCACCGTTTGGATGATTAATGAAAGAGCACCAGAGGAGAAGAAAAGAGAAGATGAGAGCCAGGTTCTATGTGAGATACTTTACCAGCCCTTCATCTCACTGGACACTGGCTATTACTAGCAAAGGGATCTGATATAGAGGAGCAGACAGATTCCATTGGGACACTGATGCTCTCAGTGACATTCTGTATAATGACATTTTCAGTTGAGATCATTTGAGTTATCCTTTTCATTCAGGAAGTAAAAAAACCTTTAAAGCTAATCGTCAAACTGATTATTTATCAGTGCACATTAGTGTAATTCAATAGGAGTCTTATGAAATGTTTTCAACTAGTTATCACTGCTCGTGGTGTTACCATGAGTGCCTGGATATCCTCGGTTGTCAATAATGATTTTGTTTGGTTGAGATCATTTTAGTTACCCTTGCTTAAGTAGAAACCTAGGGTTACAAGGTCACATCTTTTCACTTTGTGCAAAGCGTCTGGGATCCCTTAATTGGCGTTTACTTTGTGGTGGGCAGATACTTTCATTAAACTTAAAATTATTGGGGATGCCAGAGACCCCTGTTCGCTGACTGGAGAGAACCCTGACTGATGTGCTGTAGCTAAATGTGATGTTAAATGGAAGCACTCTGTGGCACTAACCTGGCTAGAAACCTATGGGCCTAGTGTAGGAATATTGATATGTCAATTGTGGCTGATGCTTTCTACTACTAATGGATATCAATTCACATAACACTTCTATTAACAAAGCCTTGGAGATTCATTACCATAACATTTGTTCATATCAAATTAGATAGACCCATCACTTATGATTCCCAGTCCAGCTATTCTTTCTACAGTACTTAGTAGCACACAGTTAGGCTGCTTACCTGACAGGCATTGTAGAGGAGCTGATGCTCAAACTTCTTGATGCCAAGGATCTGCTGGAACATCTCATAGAGCTGCTCCTTGCTGAGGATGAGCTCGGACACGGCGCTGAAGTGCGTGCGCTGGGCGTGGCGCCGCGGCTCCTCCTCGCCGCGGTAGATGGCATCGAACTTGGTGATCCAGGAGCTGAGCACGGTCTCCTTGCTCAGGCCGTCAATCTCGGGCAGGCTGCGCACCCGTTTCTCAATGTTCTTTTTGAAGACTTCGCGGAAGTCGTTGGCGGAGCAGCCGCCCCCCTGAACCATCCGGGCCACACGCTCACTCTTCAGGAAGCCCTGGGATGAGTAGGAGAAGAGAAAACATCTAGAATTGATCATTATGGGAGAACAGTGAACACAGTGACAATGGCCATTTTGCTGTTTCTTTTCTATTTCTAATTGATGTAGTAGGCATCTTAAATACATAGCAAAATGCTCTCCCTCTTTACAGAAAGGTGGATTTAGAATAATATATGACTAAAGCTAAAGCATCTGAAGACTGTGGCCTAACACTGCTTGTAATCCCACAAGACACAGTATTTCTTTTCTTGGCCCAGCAGTGCAGTCTAAGGGGAGAGCGATGTTGTTCGAGCATGACCAACACAGCAGATGGAGGCGAATCACTGCTCCTCACTGGGAGTAATGGAACGGAACAAAACCACTTCAGACTGTGCATCTCACAAAACAGGGAAAAAAAATCCATTTAGCATCTATACCTCAGAGAATAAAAAATAAATAAATAAATAAGCATAACAACATACAAATGTAGAAAGGGTTTTGGTTTATTATCCTAGAAGGGGTTTCGGTTTTTGGGATTTCATTTCTAAATCATGAGCATGTGAAGTCAATATATGAGAAGTCAATATAGTTTTGACAGAGAAAGAAAACAGGAGTACACAATAGGAGTGCACGTTGTGTAATGGATGCCAGCTTGCCATATGTTACAATTGCAGCATGCTCCATCTGAAGAGGATCTCTATTCTTTTTACTGACATACTGACACCTATGAGCTTTCAGACATACCTGTTCACAGCCTGAATTCCTAGTTCCTAGTTTCTTTAACATACACTTCAAGTATGTGTGTGTGTGTGTGTGTGTGTGTGTGTGTGTGTGTGTGTGTGCGTGTTGCATTTTCATCCACTGATTGAATAATCATTAATCCACCTCCCTGTACAGTGTCACTTGAGAGAATGTGAACTTTTTAGAATTTCCTGCCTTTCTGCATCTGCATAAAATGTAGTCTAATCATCATTTAAATAACTAGAGTAGACAAACACAATGCGCTAAAGCTAAGAAATTGCATTTCCTGTCTTACTGAAAAAAACACCCATGACTCATTGAGAGTGTTGGTGGCAAAAGCAAGTTAACCCTTGGAGGTAATCACTTCTTGAAACTCCTTTAGTAGTAATAAACTCAAAAAGGTTCTTCTGGTAACTGTGCATAAGATCTGCCCAATCCTTAGGAGGTATTTTAGCCCACTCTTTCAGCCATGTTCTTAGGAGGTCTGGTGTGAATGGCTTTATTGAGCTCCTCTGTACAATTCTGATTTGTGCTTCTGTTGTCCTCTTGGCTAGGTGCTCATTTTTAAGTACACTAGCCACAGTACGAAATCATCTCCTTGTATGACAATTTGGTGGTCCGTGGGCTGCTGAATGTTTAAAATATTGGAGATAACTTGTCGCTACTTCCCACTTTATAAAGATTTCAATCAGTGCATTTTTGGTCTGAACAGATTGGACCATGCACGCCGCCTTAAAAACACATATTCCATAATCCATATCTGTTAAGCTTGGACTTAAATTAGCTTTCACCAAAGACATTCCCGGTAAACCATAGGCATTTGCCTACCTACTTTTGCCACCAGAAAAAAAGAATAGTTTATGACTGTTTTCAATAACCTGCATTACTGTACAAATGTAGTAACTGTCCTGAGTAAAGGTCCTGACACACAAGCACCTCTGCCTCACTGGTTGACTTCCCTGTCACCAACTCCTCCAGAGTGGACTGCGACCATCCTCATGTGAAGCCCATGCCGGGACCGACTCTCCTCCTAGAAGCTCTGCGACTAACTGCTTCTCATGATGGCACTGGTCAAAATGGACTTTACTCAAAATTACCCCATGAGCGATCTCACTAGCTAACTTTAACATTGTGTCTTGCTGCTACTACACTGTCCACCCAGAACTTTAGACAACCACCTATGACTTGACAACAATATGATGTTGTGGGACAATGTTTTGGAATGATTATGATGCTAATGCTCAGTCAAAACCATGGACAAATTGTAGTCTATCACTTATGGGAACTACTGACTGTACTTTTCCTGCATGAGCCCTGGCAGCTGGAATGGCCCCTTGTGGAGCCCATTGTCTCTTCCTTGAGTAACTACCACAATGGAGTTTTCTTTGCCCCTCTTGCTCTTGGGTGCTCCTTGTTAAATGTCTGTAAAGCAGCACGAGACAATGATATTGTAAATGGCGATGTATAAATATAACTGAATTGAATGAATTGATACAGGATCAAACCTAACTCCAAGATAGAGGTCTGCGCGGGACTGATTTTTACGCTCCCACAAGTTTCTGTGTACTATTTCCACCCGCTTCCACATCTGTTATGGTTTGTCCTGCTCACGCCGCTGAATCCCACAAGCAAGGCTGGTGAAGTACAGGGGGGCCAAAAATACCAGAGACATTTTAAATGCTATAATGTCTTGGCTAATAAAATTAAATAAGGTACTAGATATATTTGTTGCCTAACTGAGATACAGGAATTAATGAAAGATAGGCCATATCATGTGGGCACAACTCCAGCTGTGAATTAAAGAATTTCTTGCTTTAAACATACCTCTGTCATTATTCAAAACTTTCATAGCCTCTTTTGTAATAGTCCAGGCCAGGATTATTAGTATGGCGGTCCAGCAACAGCAACCCGCTAAAGTCAGTACAACGCTACTACGGCTGGGAGGCAACCACGGGACGTGCCCATAAAGAGAAGACACAGCAGCTGGTCTGGAGCATGTGCAGTGTGACTGACTGGTCAATGGCAAACAGTGAAGAGTGTCATATGACATATGTTGTTCCCCACATACAAACAAACCAAATGAGTTACTTTTAATCTTTTTGTAAAATGTATTCAATGCAAATGTATACTTTGCAGAAGTCCAGAGAAGTGTATTTGTCCCACTCCCATGAACACATCTTTCTGTTCCTGCCCGCTCACGCAAGAAACTCGGAAATGTGGACCTGTGCCGCATCCTTTTGTGGTGCGTCCCACAAGACCCGCAGGCATCCTGCCCCTTTGGAGACCTCTACTTCATGACACATGACACATTCTACAGGCACATAACTATACACATTTCCATAGAAATACATTTCTTTATATACATGTGCTGACATACTCATAAATCACCTCAGCAACAATCTCTTTTTTGAATGTTCCCAAGTTTTCTACCGGAAACCATTAAAATGCTTACTTTCCAAGTCATTTTTAGAAGTTTTATTCTCAAAGCTGGGAAATTTGAAAAGTATTCATGTATACTTTTTTTATTTCATTTTACCCTGACTCACTTTATCATTAGCTCAAATTGCTCTCATGTCTAACAGCTAAAATATGTCAGGTGAAAGTATTCATCTTGACTTGGCAGTGACAATCAAGTAACCACTGTGACCACTGCATGTCATTTTCTGGTACTGGCTCACAACTGTACTCAGTAGTGCTAATGAAAATTGATACGCCCAGCATGCAGCAGGCAGGAAATGAGCTTTAAGAGGCTGAATGGCTTGGTGTGTTTGAAGAGTCAGAGACACCAGTGGGGCCTCAGGTTGTCCTCAGCCATAAAGAAAGACCATACTGTAATGTCCCAAAAATGTCTACTTTGGCTTTGTTGAATTAGGAGAGGCTGTTGCATGGCCACAGAGTGGTCATGAAGGTATGACAAAATACATGGGATAGAGTTATATATACGAATGCATTTCTTTTTATCATTTCGTTTTATCATAAAATCATGACCTGATTCTGATTAAGAAGTCATGTTTAGTGACCTGTGGTTAATACCCAGGCACAGACAACTCAGTGTTTTTCTGACCTTAGGTTGATGTGGTGTGTTATTGCAGAAATCACTATTCTGAATTGTAAACTTTTAATTCATCATCTAAATCATACACGGAAATACTGTACAGTGAATCTGTCACTCAGTGCGGATACAGGCACAGAAAATCCGATTAAAGCATTAATCGGAGTACTACAAATTCTGAAATATTTCAGTTTATATGCTAGAAGAATTTTTTTTTTCTGTTTGTTGTTGTGCTTTATGAAATCCTGACTGACTGAGTATATAGCTACGGTACATGACAGAACAATCAGACT
>JAVQKI010208224.1:0-11121 GCA_036025975.1 Nematalosa erebi
CTAAATGTAGTCTAAGTGCACTAAATGTAGACTGTCTCAAATGTCTTTCTATATATTTAAATGTGGCACTACTTGAGTCCATGGTGAAACGTTGTTTTGTCTTACAGACTGAAATGACAATAAAACCCACTTTACTTGACTTGATTATCATGTGGCTCAGTTTCCGAAGAAAGGGGATAATGCTCTGCTTGGAATTTATGTTTCCCTCTTGGTTCCAGTAATCAATGTTCTTTAACGGCTTGTCCTCAGCATACGAAACCTAGATCAACTTGTTTGGCTCAGATGGTGTCCAGCGTATTTGGTGGCACCCTGGTGAGGAGCACCAAGACAACTGTCCCTGGCATCATGGCCTAGGGTAGTTCATAGAGAGAAACATGAATTCCGAGCAGAGTTTGATCCCCTCCCTATACGGAAACTGGGCTGCATGCAGTGCATTGCAGTTTTACAGCATGATAATGACTCTAAACACACCTCCAAGATGACAACTGCCTTACTGATAAAGCTGAAGCTGATGGACTGGCCAAGTGCCTAAACCCATTTGAGCACCTGTGGCACATCCTTAAGCAGAAGGTGGAGGAAAGCAAGGTGTCTTACATCCACCAGCTGGGTGATGTCATTTTGAAGGAATGGGAGAGGAACCTGTGCCGCTCTAAGGTGCATAATAATGGCAATGACACAAAATATTGACAGTTTAAGCACAATTTGGACATGTATGCTGTGAGGTGTACTTACATTTTTGCCAGCTGTTTAGACATTAATGGCTGCATGTTATTTTCAGAGACGAATAAATCTACACACCTATACTAGCTGTTGAAATTTCTGTAGTGTTGTCCCATGAAAAGATGTAACAGAATATTTGAAAAATGTGAGGGGTGTACTTGGTGAGATACTGTATATGCAATCACATTCTGGTGCATATTCTTTCCATAAAGTTCCAAATCTCTAAGAACCCGAGCATACTGTATACTGACAACCGGCAAACCAGAGGGGAGCGCTATGATAGCCGTGTTTACATTTTTCAGGTCCTTTTGTCATATGTTCTTTTTTTTCTGCTGTAGTAAAGACAGAGGTCTATCCATTACAGTCCTGTCTCTGAGATCCTGGTAATGATGCTTATTTCAATGCTTGGAAAAAAGGAAAAGGCTCAGAATAGGCTAATGGCTCATTGTTTAAGAGCAACTGGGTCTAGTGCACTCGCCCAGCTCACACACATTGCCCACACCACAAAAATGACTGCCAATTAGGAAGGTCCACAATTATCAGTGTGCAAAAACATATCATCAAGGAATATCTGGCTTATGGGAGTCTCTCAATCAGAAGACTCAGATTTAAAATAAAATGAGCCACATTTGCGTTTTGCATGCTACTAAATGTATTAGGCATACACCCACACAAATCTTTGGACTCCAACTGAAGTTTTATCAATTAGCCTACATCTTTACCAGGGCAACACTACTAGCCCGGCCTAACTGGCTGTAGCCTAATTTACTGTCTCTGACATTCTGCAGGCTATCATAGCATCCTCTCATTTTAAACTTTAAGACAGTTGAATGAAACGACTTGAATAAAACCAATAATTAAGGTGCAAGTGGTAAAGCAAGTGCAAATCTGCCATCTGCAATAGCCCTGATTTGCATCTGGTTGCATTAAGCTTATTAAATGCAATTGTTGACCAGTCAACAGCTGTTGCTTTCTCAGTAGACGATCAATGCGGTCCAATGCCTTGATTGATGAGAATTAGGCCTTTAAGAGACTAAACCCTCTGTAGATGCTTGGTTTCCCCTCAATAAGCTAAAATTCCAAACTGCAAGAGGGGAAAATAAACCAGAACAGCTCCATGACTCGATGACGCCCCTGTGTGGACACACGTAAAGTTGCTGGAAGAGGGTCGAGCATGCGTAGCAGACAGCTTTCCACCCGGCCACTATCAATCGATCAGAGAGCGGAAGATGGCGGTGCATCGAGTCTGAACGTCTAGATCGATCACCGAATAACTCGATTGGGCAGCTTGTGCGCAGAGTGAAGGATTTCGTACATTGTCGAATTGGCGCATCTGTTGATCTTGGAGCGTAAAGTGGGTCCTTAGAGGTAAGTTACTACTATTCTCTATGTAATATGACCCACTGTATAGTGGAGAAGGACGAGCCTCAAAGGACAAACAAAAAGGGCCACCTTCCCTACGATCCGCCATCTTGCACGCTGAGCCATGCAACTCTAGGCACGCTGAATTAATCCCGGATAGGGAGCCAGGAGAGGATACATAATCAATCCGCAGCATCGTCAACCAAAGAGAAGTTGACTAAAATGCAACGATGGGATAGTGTTCGCACTCTGCCTGTGTGCCGCATATGTTTTCATATCGGATTCTGGTGTAACGTTGGCATTATTTGGGCGTTGTTGTTGTGTCTACCTTTGCCACCACAGCTAGCTCTCGGTAGCGTCCTAAAACCATCTTTGAGCCCTCTTAGAATTAACAACTACTAACTTTAGCCAGCATAACGTTAGCTGGTGTTTCCCACTCCGTTGTTATCATGCAGCTGTGTGTTGGAGTTACACGCTATTCTTTATGGTTTTGTTTTGTTTTGTTTTCTTGCACCCAGAACACTGTATACAACACACGCAATGTTAAGGCAAAGGGCAGATGGTAAAAAGTTCGATCAATGCAGCCTGAACGCTAATATGACGTAATTACATGACATGACTTCAGACTGGGAGTCCTATCTGCGACTGGCTGTATCGTCCTGCCAGCTGGTTGGCCTTAGTCACAAACGTGAACAGTAAAAGAATAGATATCAAATCGCACTGACTGACCGTGATTGCAAGCCCCCCCCCCCCCGCTTTTTATATGTCAATAAATAAGTAATAAATTAAAAAGGTCATGGTCATTGATGGTTTGAATGGTGAGTATATGGCACTCATTAAGAATACTAAAATGTATTTTTGTGCCGTTTGTGTAGTTGCTACATCATTCACTTCATCTCATTGTTCCACCAGGCCCTTCTCAAATTGTGCTATCCAGACATGGATTTTCCCTGGCACAGTGGCAAAGTTTTGGAGCAGTTAAATCAACAGCGTCAGCTAGGGCTGTTGTGTGATTGCACCTTTGTGGTGGACGGCATTGACTTTAAAGCCCACAAAGCTGTGCTGGCAGCTTGTAGTGCATACTTCCGAACTCTCTTCCTGGACCAGAAGGATGTCGTTCATCTGGACATCAGCAATGCAGCAGGTACCAACAGTGCCAAGTGCCAACACTCCACTTTGCCAAAAAAAGTTCCCAGTCCAGAGAGTTGCCCAGAATTGGACCGGGCTTGGAATCTGCTTGATGGACTATTTTTTTTCTCTCTTTTTGGTTGTTGTTTGGCTAAATCCAACTTCTTCCTTTGCTTTCAGGATTGGGCCAGGTCCTTGAATTTATGTACACTGCCAAGCTGAATTTGAGCTCTCAGAACGTGGAAGATGTCTTGGCTGTGGCCACATTCCTACAGATGCAGGAAATCATCAATGCCTGCTCTGCCTATCAGACCCTGGCAGTCTCCTCTGCTGACACCCCAGCACATGACCCTGTGACAAGTAAGTACGACCCAAACCATAGTCAGATGTTAGATTACATGTTTGTGGCTGTGTGTGAATACAGCTTCAGATACAGTCATGGAAGATTTTGCTTCGTTAGTGCCTTCTGTGATTCCAACCCTTTTGAAATTGCAGACAATTCTGAGGAAGGTGAACAGCAATTAGTTTCAGACAAACCAGAGATGGGAACACAGGAAGAGCAGGATAACAACAACCCTCCAGTGGATGGGGCATCTGACAAGCAGCCCCACTGCGAACAAGAATTTTCCTCAGAAGCTACAGAGGATGAGCAGGCAGCAAACAGTATTGCAGAGTGTCCGACCTCTCAGGTGAAGACTGTTGCCGTGACCAGAGCTTCCCGCATGCCCAAAGCTCCATCTTACAACAAATCCAGGAAGGCTGGGGTCCGTTCTGAAAAGAAAGGGGAAGTGGTGGAGGAAGAGGAATCTGCAGCCAAGGACGTTCCCTTTCAAGATGACCCCTCAGATGCTGATTACACACCTAGTGAGTAACATACTGTTTGTCTTCCATCACTGCTGCATTTCTTTAGTGATCTATGTAGATATTTATTTTTTTGTTATAACATGAGACGTTTGCGCAATATTGAAATATTTGTTTCTGTTTTTACAGATGTTGCATACAAATCGTCTGCTGCCAAATCCTATATCAGCACACGTAGGAGCAGGCTGAGGATGGCATCAAAACGCCTGCTTGGACGGGGTATGTACAACCCACTTGACCCTCGCAGTTGTGACAGTTGTGTTTAATGGAGCCATAAAGATAGATAGAGGCTGTATTGTCAATGCATAAAAACAATAGACAGTGCATGTATATACAATGAAATGTGAACTACCACTCTAGTTCAGTGCTGTTAAAAGATAATAAATGGATAAATACATAGCAGAGTCAGAGACATACAAGTAACATGTAGACAGATTCTACATTTCTACAAATCTGTAGTATGTAAAAACATATACACAGTGTATAAAAACGTCAGGTGCAGCAACAAGGATTGTAGTGGTACAGATTATAAGTACTTGTAATAGGAGTGGTGACATGACCATATGCCATGCACGCCTTTCCTCCAGGTCATGGTCGCAGGGAGGAAACAGAAGAGACTAACAGAGCTGCAGAGGGGAACCATGCACAAGCAACCGAGGGAGAGGAGGAAGCAAGAGAGGCAGGGGGCGAGGAGGAGGAAGACGAAGACGAAGAAGAGGAAGGGCAAGAGAATGAGGATGGGGGAGGCGAGGGGAGGCCAGTGAGGGCGGGGGCCATCGCCGACCGGAGCGAATCCCGAGCGTACAGCTCCTTCACCCATAAATGTGAGGTGAGGAAATGACAGAGTTATACATCCACAGCTGGGCATGCTTGTAAAAAAAACAAAAAAACAAATGCATGATTGCGACCACCCTCAAAGGCTCTTGTTTTATATGTTTTTTTTTGCCAATGTTGTGTAGGATTGTGGGAAGAAGTTCACTCACACAGGCAACTTTAAGAGGCACATCCGCATTCACACCGGTGAGAAGCCCTTTAGCTGCAGAGACTGCCACAAAGCCTTCTCAGATCCGGCAGCCTGCAAAGCACATGAGAAAACCCACAGGTGAGTTAACACAGGACCCCCACCTTGTCTGATTCTCAACTTGGTGGAAAAGATCCTGAATGTATTACAATGTATACCTTTTGTTTTTTTAACTGACCAGGCATTGTTTCCAAAAACCATACTTGCTAACTAAGTTAGCAGCTTTTTTTTCGTTGCAGTGCTGTTGCCCATTGCCTACCAGGTTTCTACATAGGAAACTGAGACCAGAAAGATTTAGTCAAAGTCAGAGCATATAGTATGTTTTAAAGACTATTACATGAAAAAATGAAAAAGGTACGGAAATCTATGCACAAGTTAGTCCTCGCTCAGAAAAGTGATAACACAAAGGAAACTATCTGAATTTGACTAGAAGATCGACGCCCTCATATGTTGAATCTCATTGTGTATTTTTGTGTTATTAAGCATTATTGTTATTATATCTTCTCATTAGCCCACTCAAGCCATACTGCTGCTCGACATGTGGCAAGAGCTACCGGCAGATCAGCCTGTTAAACCTGCACCGCAAACGGCACACGGGAGAGGCTCGCTACAGCTGCGAGGACTGCGGCAAGCTCTTCACCACATCGGGCAACCTGAAGCGCCACCAGCTGGTGCATAGTGGCGAGAAGCCGTACCAATGCGATTATTGCGACCGCGCCTTCTCCGACCCCACCGCCAAGATGCGACACCTGGAGACCCATGACACAGACAAAGGCCACAAGTGCCCACACTGCGACAAGAGGTTCAACCAGGTGAGGACGATAGCATGATGTATTTGCAATACTTCAGGAGAGAGTTTAAAAGTAAGCAAGAGGGAGTTATTGCTTTTCCAAAGCGATTACCACATTAGCCTGGCATGTTGTGTCTCCTTTCAATGAAACCAACAAGAAATTTAGCGAATTATTAATAGATAACAATGCCTCCACCAAGAAATACATCTCTCTGAATAGCTGAATGGTTGCCAAGTAACACATAAGCGTAGCCACCACTTACTTTCCCACAGCGCAACAATATAGAACGAAATGCCGTTGGAGCCGTAGTATATCGTGGATTTTTACAAAGGAATAGAATGCGATTCAGCCAATCACAATCATACACTTATCTGTGTCCCTGAAGGAAAATTGAGCTCTGCAGTTTACATACCTAATGAGACACCGATATCAGATATTAGGTATGTAAACTGTGACAGATATCGGCCTGTGACTGCTTACCTTGTCCTTCTATGTGACCAGTGTTGAAGGTGAAAGTTGATTAAACCTTGACTTAAAGTGCACTGGATAATGTAACATTTCTATGGAGTATTATGAAGAATGCAAGTTGATGTAGATTGATTGCATCATGAACGGTTGAGTGGACTTGATGCTGTGCACACAGATGGGGAATCTGAAGGCTCACTTGAAGATCCATATCACAGACGGGCCACTGAAGTGTAAGGAGTGTGGCAAACAGTTCACCACCTCAGGTGAGAAGAGATGACAGACAGACAGCACTGCATGGTGCCAACAGGACTATCTGTGTGGGTGTGTGTGTGTGTGTGAGAGAGAGAGTGCGATAGTGAGTTAGTGTGGATGTGTTGGTTTGTGTAGAATTTAATCTGACAGCAGACGATGCGTGTGAAAGCCTGTCTGACAGTGGGTTGTGTGTGTGTGTGTGTGTGTGTGCGTGTGTGTGTACACGCGGTTTGCAGGGAACCTGAAGAGACACCTGCGGGTTCACAGCGGGGAGAAGCCCTATGTTTGTATGCACTGCCAGAGGGCTTTTGCTGACCCAGGAGCTCTGCAGAGACACGTCCGAATTCACACAGGTGCGTTACTGATCACCTGAGCATACATAACTCACAGGGCTAATATATTACACCAATACAAGGAGACACATAAAAAACAGACAGATCACAATTAAAGGAACAGAGGTATTTCAGGTCACATTTGTGTGTTAAAATGAAACGGGGTGACTAGAGGGCCTGAAAGGAGAAATTGGGTGTGAATCAATCCGTAGCTGTATTGTTCAAAGTCACTGAATAGTGTCGGTAGGGAGAACAATGCGGAAATCTTAATACAGCATAGATTAAATTGTGAACCGGTACCCAGTTACTTACTTTCAGTGTCATTTTCACGATGCCCAATTCAGTTAATGTTAGCAGCCACTTCATTAGTTGGGTCTGTGTTGCATCAAATGTTCGTGCTCTTCTCCCTACCACAGCATTCGGTGACCTGAAACAACAGGGATGTGGATTAATTCACACCAGATTTCTCCTTTCAGAAATATCATATATTTCATATATATATGTATATATAATAATTAGTGTGCTTGCTCAAGCACACAGCAGCTGAAGGCTGGGTTGATAAGCCTCTGGTCATATATAATAGATAATTTTTTCTTTTTCTTTTTTGATGCTTTCAACACTTATTTGCTCCATTGTGTAGAGTATTTAAGTTAAACAGACTTTAGACTCAAACAGTCAAACAGAATTTGCAATGTTTTTTGTGATCTTTTTCATTTGCCTATACCGTATGTGTACACAGGTGAGAAGCCATGCCTTTGTCTCATATGTGGGAAGGGCTTTGCTCAGGCCAGCTCCCTTATTGCTCACGTCCGGCAACACACGGGAGAAAAACCCTATGTCTGTGATCGCTGCGGGAAAAGGTACAATTTCCATGATCAGTCTCGATCACCTGTCAGGGAGTGGATATGTACAGTAGGGCTAAATTCCATGTTCACCCTGAGCCCTACACTAAAAGTGAACTCTCTTTTAACTGACATTAATCAAATTTATGATGATTATTCATGTCAGTGAGGCTTCAGAGCATAGGGCCTAGGGGAGCTTTTGAGAGTCAGCCAACATCAATACTTTATGATAAGAGTCGGATCACATATTTATCATGTTGTGTACTTATCTCCCTGTACCTTTTGATCTTCCACTCAGGTTTGTACAGTCCAGTCAACTGGCCAATCACATTCGACACCATGACAACATCCGACCACACAAGTGCCATGTCTGCAACAAGGCATTTGTCAACGTTGGCGATCTTTCCAAGCACATCATCATTCATACAGGTCAGAGGAAGTCTTATGATGGAAGGTTTCTCTTAAACATTTTAATTGAGAAGGATGTTATTTGTGAAAGGTGGTAACAAGGTTCCCTCTCATCATGGAAAGTCATGGAATTTTAATGCAGCCTGTTCCGGACATGGAAAGTCAGGGATTTTTATATTTTTGTGGACATTGTCAGGGAATACTGTATCAGGGAATTTGGTAAATTGATGTTTTGTCCCCAAAATGTGAATTTTATTTCCATGCTTTCTTCTTGGTTTGTATTGGGTATTAACATCTCTCAGGCCTTGCTTGAGTTGTGGTTAACTTGTTAACAGTGTTGCACAGAAAAATGAAAATGGAGATTACAGATTGATTTTTATTGTTAAAAAATTATCAGCTCCGACTCAAGGGGGAATATTATACAATAATCTATAGCGAAGGTTATGGAAATACTGCTTTTTTTGTCAGGAAAAAAATTTGAAGTTTGATTTACAGTTGGGAACCCTGCGATAACTAAATATAATGAGCAACATTTGTTTCTGCCATCTGTGACAGGTGAAAAGCCCTTCCTGTGTGACAAATGTGGCAGAGGCTTTAACCGCGTGGACAATCTGCGCTCGCATGTTAAGACAGTTCACCAGGGCAAGGCGGGTATGAAGCGGCTGGTCGTCACTGGAGACGATGGAGAGGGAGATGATAAGCTTCAGCCAGCCTCCACATCTGCCTCAGAGTTGGACGACAGCGAGGTCAACATAGTTACGGTCACCACTGATGACATTGTGACCCTGGCTACTGAAGCCCTGGCAGCCAGCGCTGTGGCACAACTAACAGGTTGGAGGAACATCACAACCATTTTCTGTCCTAGGCAGACAGACAGACATTTTATTCATCTTAGGGCTAGGGATAGGAAATTGTTAAAGGTTATGAAATGAAGACATCCAGCACTTTATCTGCCACACATAAACGGTAGCAAAAAACAAAACAGGAATGTTGAATAGATATAAAAAGAAGTAAAAAGCACAAGACGTATAAAAAAGTTGCCACTTGTGTTGTTTATGAGGTAGAATGTACTTTAAATTTATTATGTGATGTTTTTGGGTAACAAATACCTGTTGGAAAAGTAATTGGTTATATGGTGAAGAAATGTTTTGGAGTTGTATGTTAATGATTACCAGAGAACATTGCAGACAACATTGCAGACAAACTCTTAATATTCTTCCCAGTGGTTCCAGTTGCAGCAACTGTGTCGGCAGATGAAACAGAAGCCCTCAAAGCAGAGATCACCAAAGCAGTGGAGAAGGTGCAGGAAGCTGGTGAGTGGACCTGCCTACCAGACTTAAAGAGCAGCTTTAGCATGCTGTCATTACACATCACCAATGCTAGTTGTGTGCAGATTATGTACAAATATGTTATGGGAACAGGTACAGTATGTACAATAGAGCAGTTTAAAAGATGGGTACAAATTAGTATTGATTTACAAAAGAGCAACGTTCATCTGAAGTATGTTGATATTAGTGCTGTCAAAAATATTGCGTTATTAACACGTTCACGCAGAACAATTTTAACGACGTTCATTTTTTTTACGCACAATTAACGCTCGTTGTGACCTATTGAACTTGTAGTAGTCCAGCTGTAAACCGGAAGCAAAACAATAAGCACGGATTGCTTAGAAAACAGCGAGCTTCCCTGTTGTCTGAAAATGTCAGCAGACTTGTATGTTTGTGTGACTGGCTCAAAGCAAATCAGTATTAGGTTGGCTCACCTTTTAGATAACCGTTCATGTTCATTCTTTTTTTTTTGGGGGGGGGATAAGAGGCTGGGTTGATAAGCCTCAGGTGAATAAATAGTTGTTTGAGGTCAAGGATTGCTGTCGGTAAGAAAAAGAATGAGAAAATTTAGTGTAACATTTAATTGAGCGTGTAGTGAACAGGCTGCTAAAGCTAACCAACAGGTGCAAGTTTCAATTTTTGTTTAATTTAACTCAGTTCATCTTATCTAAGTGTAAGCTACTGACAGCACTCAGTGACCTAAAACAAGACAGATACAGTATGACCTGAAAATTGGGTTTTCCTTTGAAGACTCCACATAAAGGATTCCTTTTTTCATATTAATGTAACAGCTTTAAAGTAATTTGATGGTGGACTAACTTGCAATAGAGAGAACGGACCTTTATCTGAGGTGTCATGCCAAAAAAATTCTTTGTATGAAATCATGTCAAATTGCCTTGTCAGTCAGCATAGCTCTTTGAAAATTATCATCACTGTTACCAGTCCTTTGGCTTGTAAACAATTGTGAGTTCAGTAGCAACAAAAACAAGTAAAATAGAGGGCTTTAAAAGTGACATAAAAACTTTTGGTGTGTCCTCTTTCCCCTCCAATCCAGACCCCAACACACAGATCTTGTATGCTTGTGACTCTTGCGGGGAAAAGTTTCTAGATGCCAGCTCCCTGGCCCAGCATGTGCGCATCCACACTGCACAGGCCTTGGTCATGTTCCAGGCAGACTCTGACTTCTACCAACAGTATGCCACTGGAGACACGGCCTGGCAGACCACCGAGCAGGTCATCCAAGGAGGAGAGCTCCTTTTCCGCACACGAGAAGGCGAGGAGGAGGTGGAGGCGGAGGCGGAGGCGGGGACAGACGCAGTGGCAGTTGCGCTTGAGTCCGGGCTGCCTTCTACAGAGATCAAGGAGGAAACAGTGACTGAAGTTGAAGGAGGAGCGGAGGTGGTGGAGATGAACTGCGATAGCCAGACTTAGGATCTCTCAATGATCACGCTCAAGTTAGACACTTGATTACTTGCACTATAGAAAATCCTAGATATAGATGCTTGGCTCTGTTTAAAAAACGTTAAGACCTTCCTGTGGGGTTATCACCAATGAATTCCTTTGTTTTAAGGAAAGCATATATGGACTCATGAGAAAGGGTAGAAGAGA